>JARQSW010000582.1:1587-69724 GCA_030142375.1 Calameuta pallipes | reverse complement strand
TGTATAATCATTCTAAATTTTTTTTTTTTTTTTTTTTGGTTTTTTTGTTTATCTTACCCCCCCCCCCCCCCCCCCCTCTTTCTTCGAAATCTCAGCGAGCGTTTTTACCGTTCCGTTCGTTGTCCTGGGGGTTCAGCTAGTCGCAAAAAAAAAAAGAAAAAAAAAACCAAAATGAAAATTCGTTTCCCCGCGACGCGCGGATTCGTCTAAGCCTCGTTCTTAAGTTCTTAAGTTCCTTCGTCTATTTTAATTTTTATTATTGTATTTTTTTTCCTCTCTTTGTCACCTGTTTTTCTGCGACCTTTGTACATTACTTGTTGTAGTCGGCCATAACGCGTGGATTCCTATGATTGTACCTTCTTTAGCCAATTGCTCCTTTGTATCGGTTGTGTTGTTGTTGGCGCGCGATTTTGAATTACGACCGTTGTACTTTTGTTGCGCGCGCAACTATTCCATTCCGGCGACTGCGCGTGCGCACTTGCTATACTGGCCTGTTGGTAGGAAAGATACGAACGATCAGAAGGGAGGATGATAACTATACAGATTCTTTTTTTTTTATTTCGGATTAACGAATCCCGATGACAATGGAGAGAAGTCTCATTTACTTAAGGTTTACTTTGTTGTTCTTGCTCATTGTATTTTTTTTTTCTTCTTTTTTTGTTCGGGATAATCAAATTTTCGCGACGATATGCAAAACTCCTAGCTAAACTATAAGCGTCGTTATTAACGTCACTGTTTACCTGCTCACTATTTACTATTACTGTACTATTTGTTACTGCGACTAATACTACCAACTACTATACTACTATCTACTACTACTATTTTACTATTACTATCACTATCACCACCACTGCTGCTGCTGCTGCTGCTGCTACTACTACTACAACTACTACTACTACTACTACAACAACTACTACTACTACTACTACTGCTACTATTACTACTACAACTACTACTACTACTACTACTACTACTACTACCGTTAACACCGAATTCTATATTTTAACGTACAACACGTTTTTCGCTTCCTGCTTTTTCCATTGCGTAATACTGCTAACAGAGAGAAACGGGATTGGAATATTTTATTTTCCGTCGAGCACTATACCACATTACAAATCACTAGTCGAAACGAGCAATTGTCGTCGGCGATGAATCGCGCAAAGCGTGAATCGATCGATAAAAACAAAAACAATACGATTATAGGTTAACTCGAAATACGAATGAAGAAAAAAAAAAACAAAGGTCATAGTACAAGAGTGCGAGGAGTTTGCGTTTTTCTTTTTCTCTCGAAAAAGACCTCCGTGAGCCTCACGGAGAATTTTTCGATTCTAGAACGACTTAAGATGATCCATAAAAAAAAAAGAAAGTTGCGTTTCGGTATGTAAACGTACGTTTTTTTTTAACGCCTCAAACTTCCGCGCTGTTCGGCTGCCTGTATTTTTTTTTTTATTTTAATCATTACTTTTTTTCCCCTCTTTTACACGGCGATGTGTTCGCGAGTGACACGAAGTTAGCGAGGATTCCAATGTATTGCCGACTTTTGGCGGTGAAATGATATATATATATACCTGTCAGACAGTAATCATTTTCTGTTCACTTTTTTTTTTCTTATCTTCTTTTGTTTGTTTGCTTGTTTGTTGTGTTTGTTTGGATGTTTGTTCTACTCCTCGATTTTGCGACTTTCGGCGGGAGCGCGGAAACGTTAGCGCGATAATCCAGTTCAAATTTAGTATTACATGTGAAATACAATTGTAAATTAATGTGGAACGATAAACACGAGCGTCCTAGCTATAACTAGTGATTATTATAAGAATATTTATTTATAGTATGACAATTTAATAATATTGATATATATATATATATACACACCACAAACACACCCACACACTTATATATATGTATATATATACATATATATATATATATATATACACATATCGAAGTATAAAATATAATATGGAAAAAAAAGAAAAAAAAATATTTGCAGATATATGTCTGTTTCTTAAAGCGTTAATGGTAAACACTTGCGTGTAATCCTGGTACTCACGGTGACGTAATTGCACATTGAGAATTTTCCGAGAGTGGATATAATCAGCTATCAGTGCTTGTATGGTTGTCATTGTTATTATCGAATCTTCCGTTGTTGCGAATTTTACCTGTACCTTTGTGTCTCTCTGTTGTTCTCTTTAAGGTCGTTAAAATGGGACTGTTAGGAATCTTTTTTTTTCTTTTCTTTTTCTTTTAGAAATAGCTTGTACCGTGTTCATTCCAAACTGACCAGCAGACCTGTTCTTTGACACATAAAAAGAAAAAAAAAAAAAATTGGACGTACTTCCGCGCGTGTCGATAAAACAAAAATTTAACCAGAAGTGTTCGTAGAGCCCTGAGAGAATAAATGACAATTTTTCCCGTGTCAACCAGTCACGAAAGTATTTGTATTTGGCGCCATGGGTTAAAGAGTCATCCGCGTAACAATCTGTGATCTCAAAATCTTTATTGGAAACAAAAAAGACCCGTGTCTGAATAACGTTACTCGCGTAACGTTGATAGTCGGATTGGACAATTTTTGGAAAAAAAAAAAGAAGAAAGAGTGGAAAAGTTCGCGGGGAAACGAATTACCCACGAATATTCAAATATAACGGTCGGGACTGTCCTTCGTTGTATGAATTACGGGAGTACCGAGCCTCGTGACATTGACGAAACCAAAAATCAATAATCTCTATTCGCACTGAAAAGATCAAAAAGTTTTATCGTCGCACAACGTGATTATGCATAGTGATTTATTAATGGTACGGAAAAATGGTATAGGCGGATGTGTGTAAACTAGTATTTTGACATTGAGGATTCACGAATTTTACTCCAGACTGATTGAGACGTTATATGTAAACGACAATGGAAACAAATAAAGGGGTGATTTTATGAAAAATAAAAAAAAACAAAATATACTTCCCCTATTCAAAATGGGTGGCCTGAAGACGCACGAATGCGCTAACCGCAGATTTCGTGTAATCCGAATCGACATTACGTATTTCGCTTACTCTCCGGATACCGATTAGGTTAGGGTTAGGGTTCATAGAATTTAGGAGTCTGCGAGAGAACTTGTTCTCCTCGCTGATTTGTACCTGAAACGGTGCGGCCGCAACGAAAGTCTTTCTTTATTTTCTTCTCTCTGTGTTTCTTTTCTCTTTTAATGCCCATTTTATTCCACGAAAGAGATCCGTTCGCCCCACGTAAACACGAAGCACACGTGTCCCACGTATGTGGGACGGATCGGTCGACCGGAGGCAGGAGTGACAGTTTGTCCACGTGAAACGGATACACGAGACTTCGTCGTTATGTGCAATAAAGATACGTGAAAAGTGAAAACTCGTAATCAGCCAAACAGAGGCTTCAATTCGAAGGGTAAGAGGTTAGGATTTTTACTACAGACATTTATTTATGGGAAACGATTCGCGATGGACGTGTCACTGTTGACGAAGTGGGCGGCCATCGGATATACGTGAAAATTGTACTGTGAGATTATTCGGGACGCTTTAGGCTCTCGGAGTGATAAAAATGTTTCTTTTTATATGATATACGACGAAAAGACAAGTCTAGCTTATCGTTGCTCGTTCGAAGCCAAAAGGTAACCTGTTTTTGAGGGATAGGATAGAGGAGAAGAAAAGTGTCTACGAGGGATCAATGTAACGTCATAATATCAATGCGAACATATTTTTTAGAATATATTCTAATAATCCACTAATGACGACGATGGGTACGTACGGTGTCAGGATCAAACATTTCAATATTTTTATTCACTTTGCTACTTTTACTTACGATCAGTACACAGGTTATGTCTCGCGTTAACTTTGGAAATTTGTTCACCTCGGTAAGGAGAAATTTTTCTAACCTCCAAATGGGGTTAGCCCTCTCGTGTCTTTATTGCATATTACGCGATAATCAATTTTCGAGGTGTGTATTGATTCTGACGGAAGAGAAAATTATTTTAATAATTTAATCGGCATCTTTGGCAGGAAACTATTTATTGGTTAGATTCTGTGGAAGTGACGGAAGCGGAAGTCCACGAGAAAACGACGAACATAGGGGAAACGTATAAAAATTTATATAAGCGCACCCAAACGTGACTATCCTATTGAATCGTGACTAACGCTCTGAATTAAGATATTTACGTTGAATTAGATATAATAAAATCGAGCAAGCGTACCTTAGGCATAATAGGCTTAGCTCTAACGGTAAGACTAATAAATATTTTTAAGAGGTTATCTTCGTATGCATATGTGTATTTATATATATATGTATGTATAACAATATACAGACGAATGTATATGTATAGATATGCACTTGTATCTTGCGTATGTATATGATAAGAAAGGTGAGAAAGCAAAAGAGAAAATTATAAACGAAATAGACACATCGGGCTCAAACACGTGCAATTCTCATAACGCGACTGCATAAAAGACGAAAATAATATCGAGTATTACTATGTATCGACTTTGATAATAATTTCTCTCTTCGACTGGCGTTGACTGTCGACCATCTTAATCTCGACTCTCGTTGCTGTCTCTATTTTTATCATTGGCACACTGTTCTCGAATTAAACATGATAATTTAACGCTCTGACTCGAGGAACTACGACATATTTAATGATTGACATTTAATTACGTGATCCCAACTTATGCTCAACGACTATGTTAATATGTGACCAGAGAAAACATGGCCGATCGGTGATGACGCGCAGGATGCGCGTGCGCATGCGCGCACCTCACACGACGAGCTTAATGGCGGCTGTTTAAAGACGCTTTCGTAGCTTCGGAACGAAAACGAGAATTAAACAAATTAGAAAGAGACATTCGGGAGAACACGAAGGAAATCTATCGATCTTCCATTCAGCCGGGTTCACGAGACAGGTTCTACTAGGGATTTAACTGACGAAGAACGACAATTTATATGTCAATAATCTGAGGTGAAAAGGGGGCAAATATTATACACGTAACGTAGGAGGAAATTAAAGAGAAGCGTGCGTGTGACAAAAGGAATAGGATATATATACATATGTATATATCCTATTATACGTATATCGATATAAGTCTATACGTCGTATATCGCGCTGTTAAGGTAAGATATAAAAATAAAAACGAGGAAGACCCAGCTGCTCTGACATACGCTTAATTGTGTTGCCAATCATATTATATTGTCTTAATTTTAAAACAGATAATCTTTAGGGGAGTGGACGCGTTCGCGAGACAAAGTCCTGTTAATTGATATCGCGTGCATTTGTGATTGTTCTATTCTAATTGTTCTACTTATAGACATAATTATAACTATACACTATACTTGTTCTCTCTACGGCGGATGCGATCCAATTGGTCATCGGTCATAATGTTATTTATGGTGTACCCGTTATATATATGGTGGTGTTTCTTCGTCCTTTTTTCTTTTTCTTCGCTACAGTAGCCTAACGACTCTCGATTATCTCGTGGCTTTTTTTCACGGCTCGGACACACGCACGCACACTTGTTACTATATATATATACATACAGATATATGGTAAACACACACACATACACACATACGTCGATGACGAATCCTAAAAGCTGCCGCGACGATTTATCTTCCTCAATTAATATCTAAAGCGTAAGGAAGTAGTTGTAATGAATTTTTTTTTTGTTCTTCAAAATATCAAATTATCTCTTGATCGTCTCTCAAAAGTGGTATTAGATATTCGTCATTGATCGCGTGAATGAGGCACACAATTAATATAGACGATCGGGCGTTACGCGATCGAAAATCGAAAATATTCCTTGGGGTAGAAATCGACGACGAAATTGCGAGCTTATTTCGGTGTGAATTCGCGATCGGGTGGTTGCGAATCGATGACTGAGAGACTGGTGAGAGGGATTGTGGAATAGATACGAATTCAATTAAAATTTCGAGGATGACGGAAAAATGAAAAAAAAAAAAAGAACTAAAAAAATTTTGAGCTCTCATTGCTTATTATTATATTATTGTGGGAGACTGCCTGTCAGCTCCGGCCAGTAGCGAGTGATCACGTTAGACTATAATTAATGTAAAGAGGTTAAAATCTATGCGAAAGAGTGTTTAAAGAAAAAAAAAAAAAAAAGAAATTCCACGTTTCAGTGCCTAAGTAAACATAATAGTCTGTAATTTAAAGGAGAAAGGAAGACAGGAAGATTGGAGCTGGGGAGGGAGAAAAAAATGGTGAGGTTTAAAAAAAATTTTTTTTTTACAAATACGAGCGACCATTTTTCTCTGGTTTTTGTTTTCAATTTAAAAATTTTAAAAATTTCTTCCCCATTCACGTAATCGTCGCGATACACTCCACGATCGGCACTACTATACTAGGTGTCCAATATAGTAATGTATTACTAGAGTTTGAAAATAATCAGTAGAAAAACAGAAGACATTTAAGACGAGTATCTCCAATGCTTTTAGGTGGGAACTTTTGAACGAAAGTTACGTTGTTTATCGGAAAGGGATTATTTAGAAAAATATTTTTATTAATTTTAAGAAATCAATTTTTTCAACTCTACTCGAGACCTGCAATAATGGAAACAGCATTTACTTAGTATTTTGCAATTGCTATATGAATAAGAGGATACAGGGTCGCGACGAAGAGACATTTAAAAATGGCGAACAGTCCCAGTGTCTCTTCAATTGGAATAAATTATCTTCGTCTCAGTTAAATAATTTTCGCACAATTAACTTGGGCACGCGAAGAAATTTCTTTTAAAATGAAAATACGTAAAAATAATCAAATTCACGAGCACGTGCTCGGTACGCAGATTAAAACGTTCCTCTCAATTAGACATGTATTTCGGGTTATCCGATGAAATCAGTATATACATATATATATATATTGTAATGACGATACTTTGACATTATATCATCATCTTGTCTAATTCCATTAAAAAAAAAAATTTTCTAATACAGTCTACGCGTAGTACTCTTTCTAGGTTAGGTGCGTACGTCAAAAAAGAAAATAGTGTCGATCGTGGTTTAAAAAACGAAAAAATTCTTTTGAACCTGTATCGAATCCCTTCCCTCCGTATCTTCGTCTACCTTTTAACGTGTCCCACCCAATCATCTTGCATGTAAAGAAAACCTGCCTGAATCTAGTCCTAAGACGTGTGTAAACGTTTCACGTAACTTCAGCGACGTGGGACGTGTCTAATACACTTTTTAGATTGTAGATTAACAAGTGACCTTAAATCCCTAGGAGCCCCCTCGACGTAAAAAAAAAATCACCTCGAGATTGCCATCTTCCATCATGCATGGTGAAACCACCCTTCCACCCACGCGTCATATATTATCCCACGGGAATGTCCTAATCTATCCTGGTCAACTTCGCTATAGAGAATCTTAAGGATCTTATTTAGCCCAGTGTGCTGCCAAGTTCCAGTATAAAAATGAGAGTAGCATCCCTTTAATAATTAAAAAAAAATATCCACCCTGTATATTATATTACAACTATATCGATCCTCATCTCGTTGAGAGTCTCGTGATATACTTAACGATTTTCGAAATTCCCGCCTTTTATTTCCAACCTGTCACCCTGCCGATTCTCGCTGGCTGATGCACCAAAGAATTCACCCTTATCAGTGTCCAGAGCCTGTGCGCTTGTTTGGGATGATTTTTTAATCATTTTAATCGATGGGGATCCTTTGTCATTGGGAATTTATTAATTAAGTCATTTTTGAGCTCTTAATTACACGTTAACTTATTGTTCCGTTACCTCGGGGATTCACGGACGGACGCGGATACGTTGGGCAGATGCGCGTCGCGCATGCGCAGATTTGAATTTTGACGATACGAAAATTTGCATTAGAATCATTTCGGACGAAAAATTTTTAATGACCTCGAGTCATTGGAACGACTGTCGAGCAGTGTTGCTCATTGTTATTTCGAGCTGTGACAAAAGAAATACGGTATTTAGGTGGGAGCCACCGTAAGATGATTATTGGAGAGGAATATCGTAGAGCTAGAGAGGAAAATAACGTGACAAAAAATTGTCCGAAGCCCAAAACAAACAAAAAAATGGTCGAGACGCGCGACGACAGCCATGAAAAAAAAAACACAAAAAAAGGTTTAATAACGAGACGAGGATAGTATGATAAATGATAATTTAAAAACTGGTGTTCTTTCCGCTCTGAAACGAATCTGTGAAGCGTTAAACATCCCTCTACATTGCACGAATACATTTCAAAAAAAAAATAACGTTGTACGGTATACACATATAAAAAAAAAAACATAAATATAAAATATAATGAATATATATATATACAAATAACAATAATATAAATATATATATTTAATCGATCACATGATATATTAATATACGGTTATTACTATTAATATTATTATTTTGAGTATACATATAATATGCCAATTACGTAAACTGCGAGTATTAACGACGGTTAACGATAAATGGATGAAAAAAAAATAATTAAAATAAAAACGTAATGCATTGTAGTATGGGGATAAATTATATATATTTAATTTAATAATTATTAATAATTAATTATAATACACTGACTAAGGTCTCCATGTAAAATGTGTTGTGAGCACTAGGCTATTTCTCTCTTGTAGCTGATTAGATTTTTTGGGATTGAAATTAGGATTATTATTATTATTAATATTATTGTGTGTGTATGCGTATGTGTTTTGCGTGCATGCGTGTGTATACGTGAATATCTCCCCCCCCCCCATTCTCTTTTATCAACTGCACCTACTCACACAGCTGTGGAACATTGTCTAATCAGGAAGTCCTTGATATCCTCCATTTTGTTTTCTATCCTCGAGTATTTAAAAATATCAGTTATGAACTTATTATGTGCGTCTCGAGAATAGAAAATGACGTAAATCCTGATGCGCTCTTATGATAATTCAATGAGAAAAAAATTGCCTTAAGAAAGTAGAGATAAAATTTACCGAGTAACGTGACAGGTATGTGACGCCATTTTGACTTTTTTCTGGGGTTATTTCTGAGGGGGAGGGGAGGGGTCGAAGACGAGGGTACGAATTTTCGCGAAGTGTTGCGATTTTCAACTGTTCGTATGACAATAGTGTAGGGAAAGAAAGATTAATGGTGAAAGAAAAGATGGTGGATTCGATGATAAGAAAAAGTTGAAAAATTAAAAATAATTTTTATTCCAGCGATTTCTCGTAGCTACCACGTGCTTAACCTCACTCATGATCGTAGTCCTTTTTTTTTTTCAATTTTTCTTTGTATCCACCTTTTTCACTCTCGATATTACTCACGTGACTTTTCATCATTTTCACTCGAGTTTTAATCCTAAGCCTTTACGCGACTGTGTTATATGCATATAATAATATATCGAATTATATCAAAGCCCACGTAACTACCTAACCTCTATTATGCTCATCGTATGTATTTTAAATATTCCGTTTGGGCGAGGACGTTAAATTCTAAGACTGTTTCCAATGCCATAGAACTGATATTATCGATTTGTAAATATTCAATGCAAGTTATAATACGGACGTGAAATTCTTTATACTTAAACCCAAAATGATAGCTGAGGGATGCGTGTGTACTTTTTTAGTTACGTTTTAAGCCGCGCGAGTGTAGGGTGGCAGCAGGTACGGCCAAGACTATAAGAAGGGTTTCCAATTTTATATACATACATATATACACACACACATATATATATACACATTAAATATATTCTTTCACGTAACCGAAATTTCCATTAATACTAAATCCGACACCCGGTATATATCGTGAATTTCATAATCAAGAAAAACTAATTACGTTTCTTCGTCCTACTGATTACCATAATGGCCGACTGCCCCTCGAGGCCCACGTGAAATCTCAACTCTACATATTCTATTGTCTAGAACCTCTTACCCGTGATGGCTTATCGTCACGTGACGTAATAATAATAACGAATAAATAAATAATGGAGTAAAAAAACACATCGAAGACCAAGGAACTCTGTGGCTCGGCGAAAAAAAAAACCCACGTGCAATCGTAGAAGTAAATATAGTCCCTTTATTGTTACTAGTAATATTTAGGTGTTCGAATGGAAACGGAGGACGTCCAATTATCATCCCTTATAAAAAGCACGTCCTTTATCCGCCATATTTCTTTTTAGCTATTATTATTATTTTTTCATTACGCATTATATTCGTTCACTGTATACGCACGACACGCATAAAGAGAAATCGCGCACAATATATAGAACACAGAACGAACATCTAGCATATATACTCTTGCTAGTAATAACCATTTATTTTTAACCTTCAAATCGAATACTCGTCTAACCGAATCTCCAGCGCGGGAAATACAAATAAATTGAAAAATAATTTTTCCTCGTATACAGTTGAAAATCGCATTCACGTGGTACATTGGCCAACGATGAATTTTTCCCTTGTTCTTTTAATCCTTTCTTTCGCGACATCAAAAACGCCAAGGCCTTAATACACTTATCGCGTAGAGCGTAATCCGCGCGTGCGCGACTCTTACGAATTAGAGAATTAAAAGAAACACTAGCTTTATGTGGTATTGTAAAAATTGGTATTTTTAATATCTTTTTGGTTAAATTTATCTACGTTCGATTCGCAGGTGCAAATGTTAATTAAATTATTAAATCGAACCGCCGACGTAGGAATCAATGCATACGAGTGGACAAAGCGAGATTCAGTCACGATGTACGATCGAATCGATTAATTAAAATCGATCTTACTCCTAAGTTTCGATTTTTTCCGCGCATGCGCAGTACACTTCGTAGCATGACAAAACGATTCTTATTGGCTGAGACGCGTTCAACGATATCGACTCTGTTCTGCAAGTCGATTGGATATCGAATGACCGATCGATCAATCGTATTTTCTCGACGCCAATTAATCATTGTACATGACGTATGCGAAATAAAATATAATGAAGGTAAAATATACGCGTTACGCGGGAAAAAGGTTGGAATTTTGAAAAAGCCAAGAGGATGTGGGGTACAGACAAGCTTTAATCGACATACATAAACAAAAGTCGCGTTCAGTCATCATGGCGTCACGTTCCTAAAGTAATCATATTATATCCTATATCTTGGTACCTCAAGGCGAATCCTTATTTTACTTATATTTTTGGACCTCAAAGGATCCGACTATGCATTCGCTGTGTATGCACTGTATTGAATATTGCGTATAGAAAAAAAAGTTAGTGACGGCTACCAGCAGAGAATATCGTGATAAAATTTTTTAACAGCCAATATCACTGTCGTGCTCCCTTAAATCCCCTACCCCCTCCCGCCCTACCCCATTATGATTATTGATGGCTAATTGGGACGGGCAACGCCTGCGTCACATATGTCGCAAAACAATTTTATTCTATCCATATGTAATAGGCTCTTACGAGGACACATTACAAATACGCGTACCTGTACACATACGCAATTGGTGTACACACACGCGCATGCACACAGTACACGTAATTTTGAATACGCGTTTGCTGCGTACGGAGTCGGTCAAGGGACGAAAAATAAAAAATAACATACCTAAATGTACTTCGTAAGCTGTAGTTATTAAGTGAAAGAAAAAAAAAACAACTACTAAAAGTGCATTCTCTTATCTTGATACTAATATATTATCGAAACATTATTATTATTATTATTATTATTATTATATTGTATTTTATTTGTATTGAACTTGAATTGTGGTTATTTTGTTCATAAGCTTAATGGCTACGTTGTTTGTTGCGCGCTCAGAATAACGCAGAGCGAATACGTATGCGGGAATCGCTCTGGATGAGTCTGCGGCGTCCCATCGTCTTTCACTTTGTCTTTTATCGTCCGACCTTCGTCTCACGTTATCCCGTCAGCAGATTTTCAGACTTTCCTTTTGTTTTTCTTTTAGACGAATTTCTTACCGAATTTCCATTCCTGGATCCGCCGTTGACGGTCTAACGATGATTTTGAATATTTTTTTCTCTCCTTACAAATGCCCAAGGGCGACGGGACGATTGGCGTCGCGACCTCCTTCGAACTGCAATGTTCTGTAATAATGTGGTTTTCTTATCTTTTTTTGTGTCTTAACTTCCTTTATCTCTCTTGTGTTTTTTTTTGGTCTTCTTCTCGTTAAGGAAAAGAGTATCAAGCAGCTGTACCTAAGTAGAATAATGATACCTATTTCATTATTATTATTACATTATTATTATTATTATTATTATTATTATTATTATTATTATATTAATATTATATTAAAAAGGATCAATAAAAAAAATGTAAAAAGTGTAAACCCACGGTGCAATGAAAATTTCCCTTGCATCTCTTAGCGTACACAGGCGTGAAACGGGACCCACACTATTATACAAACAGTATACGTATTTGCGAGCACACATGCACATATGTTCTTGTATGGAATGAAAATACTCGAATGGTTAACGGGATGTTTGTTGCGCTGCTAATTTACGTGCAGCTTTTATTTGTTCTTTCTTCTTATTATTATTGCTCGTAAAATGATTCGAATATAATTTTTTTGTTACTTGGCTCCTTTGTCGTCATCATCGTCGTCGTCGTCGTTGTCGTCATCGTGATTTTCGTCGCAATGTCAAAAATGTGTTGAGTGACGGGTGATGGAGCTGCGTTGTCGGCATTCGTTAGGATGCCAAGAGAGAGAAAGAAAGAGAAAGAGAGAGAGTAATAGTCTCACGAGATAAAACGTCAACAGCAATTTGAAGTGGAATGCGAAAGTCGTTTGTTTGTAATGGTCGACAAAAGGAACCGTAAGCAGAATCTTACTTTGGTTAATGCTGATTGGTCGAGACTGTACGCCAGGGGGTTTAGCGCGGCGATATCGCGAAGCTTGACTCGGCGCGAATATTCAAATTGTCAAATGAAAGAATTCAGTGACGAAAGAGGAAAAGAAAGTAACGTCATTGAACGGAAAGGAGAGACGATGTGTGGGATACAGAGAAAAGTTCTTAAAATTACCTAAGTACAAGTGTTCAAGTCATATTATTTAAAGTACGGACATTATTATATTCTATTATCACGTCTATCGTAATATATATATATATATAGGGACTATAAGTATTCGCGAATACTTACAGGACTCGCGCGGCGTGGCGAGGGCGCGAGTTTAGCGATTAATTAAATAGATAATTGATAACGATAATTAAAAGTAAAGACAAAAAAGGATTATTCACTGACCGCTCGGCGCAGTCGACGTAGCGGACGTTGTCGTGCACTATAGATGAATTTTGAAGTTTGACGTTAAAAGGAGAATTTTCAAAAAATTCTCCCAAGCTTATACGCGAGCCTGGAAGCTTCAAAGCGCGAATATTTGTGATATTAAATGTAACTTCGAAGGGTTCGCAATTTGAAGCTTTCGGCTTATTTCTACGTGTATGGATATATATATGACATATATATATGCATATACATAATAAAAATTAATATATATATATATATATATATATACTATAAAAACACCAGACAGGGCTGATTTCACGGCTACCAGTCGACTGAAAGCTAAAAGGCGAGATGATGGGGGCGGATGGGCTGAGCGATGCTGGAGAAACAGAGAGGGACGAAAAAAAAGATCCGAAATATTCACGTGACATTAACGATAGAATGGAAAGTAAATAAAATGAAAGAACAAAAAAATAATAAAATGATAACTAGAACGTCGAATCTTCGTTTCATGCTCGTTGACGTAGAGGCACGTTCGCTAAGGGTACATTCTTAGACGTTTAAGGATAATTAACGATATATGGATATACATACGGATAGATATAAATATCTATACATATAATTATATTGTAAGGTACATCTACATATATATAATATATATATACACATACATATATATATTATTGACATAAATATATGATATATTTTTGGCGGTACAAGTAAGAAAACGCACGACACTCGTATTTAAAGAAAAAAAAGTAAAATGAAAAAAAGATAATATATTGTCTGTGACTTTTCGATATAAATAAGCGCGCGCGTCAATGACGAGGGAAGATGCTGTTTGAGAGAAAATGGGATATGAAAAAAAAAAAAATGAAAAAAAAAATTGCAAGAAAAGAAACGAAGAGGTGCATTGATAAACGGTCAGGGTCGGCGGGCCCTTTGCAAAATTAATTTCGACAAGAGTTCTGATACATATATACGTACATACTACATTGCATGGTACCTAAGTGTCTGTCTGTTTATCTGTCTGTCTGTTTGTCTGTCTGTCTGTCTGTTCGTAGGATTAAGGGTTAAGCCAAAAAAAAGAAAAAAAAAATAAGAGAGACAAATGTTCAATAATAACGAAAGCTCTTTTCGAACTTCTTGTTCCGTTAACGGCGGGAGGAGATAATTAATGAATAAACGACAGGGAGGAAGGAGAGGAAAATGAGGTAAAAGAAAAAAAAATACACGACGCATCAGTCTTATTAACGCTGATATTTAAGGTTAGAAGTTTTTTTTTTGTTCTAATTTAGGAGAGAAAATAATGAAAATTAGAGAAAAAATAAGATACTCAGTTCTCTGCAGTATTTTGTGATTGACCTGTGCCACTTCTGTCGCGAGAACTTCTCTCGATTAATCGTGACGATCATGGGAGAGCGAATTATTAAAAAAAAATAAATAAATAAAGTAAAAGCATAAATTGAAAATCAGGGAAAGGAGAGAACGCGATTGGGAAAGCTAGTGAGCAGATTAAAACATAGCAATATGAGAATATTTGAACATTGAGCCAGTTTGTTATCGCCGTAAGAATCAATAAGGAGAAGAAAAAAAAAAAGATTTTCAAGCTTGACGAGGAAGAGAGAGTGAAAGCTGATAAGAAGATTTAAAAGGTGATTAAAATTGAGATTTTATCAGAAGTCTCTAGTCCTTCCGTATAAAGTTCTTTTCCGATAATTATACTCTGGATATATCATCATATCACGATAGCGGGATTCACTCGTTTTATTTAGCGGATCCATTTTGCAAAAAAGATAAAAGTAAAAATAATTACGAGAAAGAAAGGCGCGCGTGCACGTTGAGAATTTCGCGAAGCATCCTTCCATTTTATGAAGAAAAAAAAATAAATAAAAAAAACCAAATAAAGCATCGCTCAAGCTTTACGAAAGACCAGAGCGATGCGATATAATTGTTTTCTAATATATTTGTCATGGCGTCACGTTCCTCCAACTGATCGCAGAAATTCGAAAACTTGCCTATCGATAAATCGCGAAATAAAAGAATATAGGCTGTCATAATGTAACACTTTAGACGAATAAGTTATCCGTACATTTAGAAATTAAAAAACGGACGTATAATAAAACGTACGGCTAAGATTAGTTACGAAGTGAGCTGCGCATGCGCAGCGGCGTACGCGCATGCGCAGATGCACCTAGCTCAGCAGGCGCGACGCCATCTTGACAATTCCCAATCAAACGACAAATGTCGCTCGACGAATTCAGCGGTGCGGTTTTCATAGCCAGCGACTCGGGACGATATTAGTGAGAGATCGTACAGGAATATAAGTGAGGTTATTTTCTCGTCAGGAGTTTCACGTGGAAGGAATAAACTAGAGGTAAAAGGATTAATAAAAATGTAAAAGCGATAGCGTGACACGGCGGTAGGAGTTTGTGAGGAACGAGACGGGGAAGGAAGAAAAACAAAAAAAAAACATCAATTAGACTACGCATAGTGCCTAAGAAAACGCTTTTTAACCGTGTTCTCGAGCTAGTGGCTTTCCTTTTTATTACGAGATACACAAATTCGTCGCCTTTTTCGAGCGGACTTTACAAGCGCTGTTCTCCGTAGCCGCGTCGGGCTCACTCGCGCCAATAAACCAAATATATGTATGTACATCTCTCGTTTACATGAAAGACTTCCAACGAATTGGTGGCGCACGAAATCGTGTCGCCATCTTGAATATTCGGATTTTTGAAAATGAATATACGATACGATCCTTCGTCTCGATGTTATTTTGTTTTCTCTTTTTCTTCCGGGATAACTGGGTGAGTCTTTGTCGGGGAATATGAATTTGAATAAATATTTTTGGGGTGGGGACATGAAAAAAAAAAAACTTGTAAAATTACAAAAAAAAATTAATCATCCCGCGCAATCACGACGATAATTACGTCCTGCGCTGAACGCGAGCAATCTTTCGATCCTCTTGATCTTGCAAGAGACTCGTATACGTTTCTATATGAGATAATTTCTTAAATTCAATTCACAGCCCGTAACTAGATCAGATAAGGATATACATATATATAATTATACGTATATATTATTATAATATACTTGCGCGTATATTTGGAAATAAGCACAAAAGCCGAATCGCGGGTTCGAGAACGGTTCACATACATACATAGTTTGTTTATCTTGTTTGATAGATTTTCCTTCCTTTTATCTTTAATTTTCTTCTCGAAAATTCCAGAGTCACGAGACGTCGAGACGCGCGTGGTCGATACATACATACAATTGATATCAAAGTATATTCTGTGAAGACGTATATATTACATAGATATAATATATATGTATATATATACATTGTAATGTTACGTTAAGGTAAACTTGATATACGTGTCACACGTAAGATAGACACGTTAATGTACGGACGACATTTTTGTCTTTTATTTTGATTTTCTCTTTAAATAGCGTAAGTCAAATCGAATCCGCGTTTTAGCCGGACGGGCCCAAGAGAACGACGAATAACGTGGTTGAAAATTCCATGAACATCGAGGCGGTCCAATGTACACTGAATTTTAGGTCTGGTTGCTTGAGAAATTCAAGGCCACTTGCGAGACTTGATTCCGTAAAAAGGCACATTTTCATGATATCAAGAGCAGCTACTTGAAGTTTAGCGCGAAATGATGGGAAACGCGTACGCGTTAAAACCGGTGTGCCGTGACTAATAAATACTGAGTAAAAAAAAAAAGAAAAAAAAACGTGAAGCATCGACGAACCTTTAATGGAACAATGAAACATAGACATAGCAGCCGCGATGACCGCCGCTTTTGTTAAACGATAATTCCGAGTGCAGAGTAAACGACGCACAATAATTTTGAGCATACATCAATAAGATTGTTAAAGAAATCGTGAATGCGATCGACGCAACGCACACAGGCGAGCTACTGGACAAAAAATGTTAAATGGACTAAAAAGCCAGATTTGAATTCCGTACGTGATTTTTGCTCGCGACTTTTCGTCGGGTGGCGGTCATCGCGACTAACCTTTTTTTCTCCTTCATAATAACACATACGATGCATCTAGAATCTGGTGCTTAATGAGTGGTGACTCGCGAGATACCACTGACGAATTAAAATGATCGTGGGAGAGTATGTATATGAGGGAAAAGTGAGACGAATCAGAGGAAGGAATAATAAAGTGAAAAAAAAGTCTAGGCCTGTCGACGACCTCGACACGGCCCTGGCCATTGTTATGTCGGCGTCGTTACGTGGATTGTTGTTGATATTATTACTGTTAACTTCTATCGTAAGTCCCGCTTGAGGAATCTGAATCTCGTGCAAGCGCCTGTACGAACATACGTTCACGTAAAATGGCAACGGAAAGGCGTCAAAGAGGAATTGGACGATTCAAATTTTGCCGCGCTACCTATGCTGTCCATTGTCACGTGAGCCAGGCGAGCGCTAGCGTCGCCAGTACAGTTCGGTAACAATCATTAAAGATTTTAAGGCGGTGACTTGGCGTTCGGACTTAATACGATGAATTTGATGAGAACAAGAGGTTAATAGGATAAGGGAGGCATTAATGACCGCAAACTATAATGGGAGACGTGAGTGATTACAGACAGGATAATCGTAATGCCGTTATAATATAGACAAGTTTATGATCAAACCCGGAACCGTGACGTCACTAACGTATCACAAGATGGCGGCCTTTAAGACTTTTAAGGCATTTTTGTCGGGCATTTTTCTTGGTGATCGGGATACTCGTTGTCGGTCGAGCTCGTCGCGACGCCACGAAGTCGTCCCAGATTGTCGCGTTCTACGGCTGTAAGGTTAGAACCGACAATTGCATTTTTTGGTGGATATGGGTGATCTTCTTTTTGGTCGGGTTTCTCGAGTTTGTGTCAACGTAATTAATATCAGCTCGTTTCAACGTGTTTACTTGATGTCATTGTGGTTTCTTTTTTCTGGTGGTTATGGGGTAGGTGGGACGAATACATTTTTTAGGACGTTAGTGGACCACACAGCAGGAACACAATACATACCTTAACAATAAATAAATAATGTATTGGGAGATATCGAGAAACGTTGGGTTTTATTGGTAAATTAAAAAAAGGACATGGCGGCAATTTTTGAACGCGGATACCTTTATTGTCAGGCTATGTGTTGGTCGATGACGGGAACACGGACGATGAGGATTGTTTTGATGATGGGGAGGGAGATGGCTGGGAGTAATGTTTTAATCTAAAAGGTACCCATACAAAAATGATAACTAACATTAGGGACAGTTAAGTGGAACGGTGGAAGTACAGAGGTAAAGAAACAATATGGAAACGATAATATTATAAGCAACAAGAAGTGCTTTTACGAAATACAATATTATTTATACCATCCTGACGATATGTATTACATTATATATGATAAGGAATAAGATATGATAATGATTGTGTATTATGTAACACAAGGTCTAGATAAGCATATTAATATTATAAATATATATTATATATTATGACTTATTATTATTACTATTATTATTAATATTATAACGATTAATAGCATTATATTATGACTAGTAAAAGCATTAATTAATAAAGGTTGTCCTATATGTGAATGAAAACATTTATTACCGCTGGATACCCTTCCTGTTTTTTCTTGTTTCAATTTTTAACATGATCGTCCTGTTAGATAAGGGATTTCTAGCGTAAGGCTGTAGAGATTAATAATTCTTTTTGTTATATGACATTTTAATTACTTAGCATCGTGTTAAAAAAATCGGAGGCTCGGTTACGGGCTTTTTAATGCTTAATTGTCAATTTTTATAAAATGAAATATTTAGTACAGAGCTATACGGAGAAAACTACAGTCTGCTTTTCAATTCTAAATTTCTCATGTTGATTATATCTTGAGATCTGAAATATAAAATAGGCAATTGGCTCGGCAAATTTTAGTGATTAATTATCGCACTTAAAAAAGTAGAAGTAACGATTATTTATAGGTGATGTAAGAGGCAGAGATTTATATAATTATTAAATTTCTGAATATGAAATTCTAGCATTGCCGATTGTTACATTGTCTTTATTGGGTTTTTAAATGCTTGTAATTCTGTGATTGATGGAGGTACTAATTTTCCTTGGCATTTGTTAAGGAAATCTCAGCAGACAGGAGGAAATCTTAGGCGGACAGAATGTTCCCTAAATAATTCAATGTCAGGGCTTATAGCTGATTTTTACAGTTAAGCATGTGGTTGACGAGTCCGGATGAAGTGAAGCATTCACGATAAAGTAACACGTCAGTGCCGTAGAGTCTGCCTGACGGTACCCACGCCTCAAAAGTTGCTGATGAAATCACTAAAGTTTTCAAGGTTACTCCTGTGATATCTCTTGGCGGTGATTGTCCACGTTCCCTGACATAGTTGGTCTGGCTTTTAGGATATTGGTAGAAAAACAAGATTTGAGCTCGTTCCTAGCGAGTTTTTCCTTGGTGTCGTTGGGGATAATGGTTTACATAATTTACGAAAATAATAGTCTTTGGGCTAACGTTTGGTGATTAAAAGGAAAACAATTTTTGGAGTGTTTTCCGATTTTTACGAGTAGCTGAAATAGTACGATAAATGCGCTTCCCGATAAAAATGTGAGGATATTGATCATACAAGCTAATCATTCGTGATTTTGTAATGTCAAGTTATGTATGGGTATACAAAAAGAAAAATTTTAATGCACACATTTAACTTTAAAATTGGCGCTATTCAAAGATGGATATCATGACTCACCTGTAGAACGACAAATGCAGTTTCTAGTTATTTTTTATAAGTTACAATAACTAAAACTATATAACAGCTGCAGTGCATATCGATATCATTAAACAGAACTATTGTACCATAAGGAATCTGTAGTTGTGGATGAAATTAATTAATAGTAGCATTAGACCAAGTTTTTATAAGGTAGAGAGCGGTGCGCGTGGCGATTTCTGCCAGCTATTTCCGGGACTGTGCTTGCCGTACGGTGACGTTTGCGTTTGCTCCAAGAGTGAGTCAGAAGTATATTCTAAATAGTGACAATTAAAGGTTCATATGCGTATCGCCATTATAAATTTGGTAATAACGTGTCCTTAGTGTCTCTAGAGATTAAAAGAGTAAGCAACACGAGTTTTATTTGCGGGTTGCCTGTGGGAGGGACCCGGACGCTCCAGGTATAAACTTTGAGGTTCGGTGCGTATTATCTTGAAAAGAAGACACCATGGGCCTAACCATCAGTAGTCTGCTCACTCGCCTTTTTGGCAAAAAGCAAATGAGAATCCTAATGTTGGGACTCGACGCAGCTGGAAAAACTACCATCCTATACAAGTTGAAATTGGGTGAAATCGTTACTACGATACCAACCATTGGATTCAACGTTGAGACTGTTGAATACAAAAACATCTGCTTCACTGTGTGGGATGTTGGTGGTCAAGACAAAATTCGACCACTCTGGAGGCACTACTTTCAAAATACCCAAGGACTCATCTACGTTGTGGACAGCAATGACAGGGAGAGAATCGCTGAAGCTGAACGAGAACTTGCCAATATGTTGAAGGAAGATGAACTGCGGGATGTTGTACTACTCGTCTTTGCTAACAAACAGGATTTACCGAATGCTATGTCTGCAGCAGAGCTAACTGATAAGTTGGGTTTGAATTCTTTGAGAGGTATTCATTGGTACATTCAAAGTACCTGTGCGACCCAAGGACATGGCCTCTATGAGGGTCTTGATTGGCTAAGCAATGAACTTGCTAAAAAGTGATAACTTTACCTTTGAATATGCATAACAAGATCGTCGATACATTTGTCAGGCATGGACGTAACTAAGGAGGATTTGGATATTGTAGAATTTTATTAATCTACATGACCATGTTAATATCATCTTTGCCTTTCATTCAGGCTGTAACTGTCATAATTGAATTTCATATACAATCAGTTCAAATCATTGTGAATACTTTATGAGATACTCTAATTGAGATCATCCGTACTCTATCGAAAGTATAAATAAAATAATGTATTCATGTCTATCATCTAGAGAACTCATGCATCGAAGATACAACTAGGTCCGATTATAAAGATGTCTATGTTGTACCAAATCCATGTTATGTTGCGTACATGGCAGCTCACCTGAATGTAACGCGTTATAAGGCTATAATCCAAAATTTAATTAATAATGATTGAATTAATATCCTTTTAGCACTTCATCCCTGATTGAATCACATCCATAACTATATATTTTTTATTAATAAAAAGTAGCCTGCGCCAATAATGTATCATTCCAATTATCATTTATATTTCTTGGAGAAATAATAAAAAAACAGGATCTATAATGTATCGATGTATGCTGTAACAATTTTATTTTTTAAATGATACATCTCTGCAATATTTCCTACTATTCTGAATAATCTCATATACCGGATATATCTATGGGATAAAATATTTGTACCACTTTTGAAACATCTCTTTATCGATACGCAGGCGCTTGCGTGATTTTTCTCCACGTCCATGCCGTCTTTTCAAGAACGACACATGGTGTAGAATTCGACCTTCATACACGCAGACTGTTTGTACTATGATTAAAAAAATGAAATGTAAGAATAGTTTAATATTAACACGTAAGGTTTGAAAAGGAATATTTGAGAAATTTTAATTGAATTCGCACGGATTCCATTCGAAATCCATGCATTCATTTATAATGAAGATAACGGTTAGTATTTTAAGAGTGCTAGCTTCTAAGCCGATGAGAAAATAAATAAAGTATATTATACCAACTGATCAACTCAATTATTCTTATTACAATTTGTTATAAACATCCTACCTAAATACAACTAAAACAAAAACCTTCAATGGCCATTTTAAATACTAAACGTATTTCTTAATACCTTTCTAAATGTTCAAAAGTATTGACTTATAGTTTTACTCCAAGAGTAATTATATTCAATGTGTACGCGTGGTTAATTGACATCACTAATTTGTAAAACGGCGCTAAATTAACGTGACACAATTAGATCCTTACGTATAACTTTATTATTGTACAAAACAGCACTTTCGTCGTACAACACGAGTTTCTTTAAAATGTATTAAACGATTTCCGTTAACATTTGGTGTTATCTGTTTGCGTTGTTCAATATTACAGAGCTCTTCTACATCCACAAACGGCCACAAAATAATTACACGAGAAATCTTAATTACAATTCTAGATACTTATGTACATTACGCCACGGCGTTTACGTGTTTCACGTAAATTACAAAATATTCGCGTAGAACATTATTATTCGCGAACGCCTAACCACTTGGTTCGTGAATTATTATGCACTTCATTTCTCAGCGGTATCGGAACACTTGTGGATTAAATGATAAAATGAAAAGTAAATATATATATCTTACAGATGACGTTAGTATTGATCTGTCTGAACATTAACCAATCTATATAGTTTTCATTATTTTTCTAAATTGTAAAACTTAAAGAGACTATATCTCCATTCATATTTGGGCAGTAGCGTTCTCTATGAAATTGTATTTAAAAAATTTCTTTTTCTTTTTCACAGCAGTATCGCTATCTGATAAATATAGAGCGCTTCTAATTCAAGTAATCAAGGCGGAGTTTCTCTACAGGTCGATAACGTTAGAAAGTTTTCGATATTATCGTTAATGCGATTGATGGTTTTTCGGAAAAATTATAGTCTTCCAAAACCGTGAGAAAAATGGCATAAACATTAAATTGTTGGTATCGTTTTAAGCCGACTGTTACACGCTGTTACAATTTTAGTCACGCTTCATTATTAAACTCTATTACCCTGGTATCACTGTCATCTCGCAGACTCATTAATGTAGTTCACGCGTAACATCAGCTTAATGATAATCATTGTTTTCATCTACCTATAATATATATTCCTCGGTATTTTATTGGCTGCGTTCACTTTCTCACCCAGGCATTATTCTGTACCGGTGCAGCTTTACCTAAGGCAGGAAAATGATTTTCCAGGGTGTGACTGGTGAGATGAGCTCTGAGATCCGAACCATTTTTTAGTACTTGACCACAGGTCGCGCACATTTCTAAACCTTTGACCTTGCCCGCACCTTCCTTTTTATGGACTTTGAAGAGTTCCTGCTGCTTATCAATGTCTGGTAGAAGCACAAGTAATTCTGAAAATACGCTGGCAAAAGCTGATAAACCCATAGCATCCCGACAGTGGTTATAATAATCCTCTGCGCTGCAGGTACCTTGTCGAAATAATCCACTTAGGTACCGGAACTCATCTATTTGTTCTTGTTGACCCAGGACTTCCGTTACTTTAGCCACGAGATTTTTATTCCGTTTTGGAAAATCAGGTGGCGGTACGTAACTGTATACATTTTCCTCTTTGTCGCTATTTGGCAGAATAGAATAACTCTCTCCGGAACTATTAGTAAACGTTAAGCCGTTATTGCTTTCCGGTTGCTGCACGCTATTGAGCTTGACGTAGAAGCCGGGTGGAGGTAATGGCGCCGATGTGAATCCTGGCGGTGGATTCGTAAATCCTGGTGGTCTGCTTGTATTTGTTCCTAACGCTGGAAAGTCCTCCGGTTTATTAATATTGTTAATTGTCGAGTTCAAACTGTCTATTTTCAATTCTGACCGCTTCCTTTGGACACCGTTAGAACTGGTACTGGTAGAACCGGAAGTATTACTTGAAGAATTCGGGGCGGATGACGTAGTGTCTTCATTTGTATTATTCTTGTTCTTCTTCTTGTCCTTTTTCGTTTGCTCCTCGTCCTTCTTTGTTGATTCTGTATTTTTACCGAGTCTCGCAGAATTTTCTTGACTGTCCGTTGAGGTCGATGGGGTATTTCTGGTTTTATTATTTGTATTATCGTTCTTCGATGATGTCTTTGTCTTTTTCGAGGTATCGTTGGTCTTCTTGGACGTTTCTTTCTCTGCTGGCATACTGTTTGAATTTGTTTTTGAACCACTGAACTCGTTACCGCTAGAACTATTGCCATTAGAATTTTGTTTAGCTTTTTTCTTTTTCGCTTTGCCTTTCATCGCATCGTTCGTGGTTTTTGCTTCTGAGTTATCTGAACACTGTGGCTGAGTCCAGGTAGGTGTAGCAGGCACGACAGATATGGTTGACTGTTTTTTCGACTTCGACGGCTTCAATAAACTAGGGAAATCTTCTCCTGATTGAATAGGTGGAGGCGAAGGAGCCAGAGGCGGTGAAGCGACTTTCTTTGATTTTGTTGTAGGATTTTGGGCTGGTTTTAAACAGGTCACCTTAGTCCACTGTGCAGTATTTGTACTCGTAGATGGTTCAGCATGCCCTAATGCAGGAAAGTCCGAGTCCATGGATAAGGTAGATGGTCGAATGCGAATATTAGGACCAGATACTCTCGTCGTCACGGTACCATTAGGTTTGTGATTAACACGTATGGACAAGTTGGAGGATGTGCCCTGCTGACGCTGCATCCTACTAGGACCAGGTTTGTTGGAACTAGACACGCTGAGATTAACAGTTTTTGAAATGGTACCAGTACTTGTTGATTCCGGTCCCAAGGCTGGAAAGTTTTCATCGGTTACAGATAATGGTTGAGGCCTCAGGGTGCTGCGGATCGTTACGTTTCCTCGACTCTTCTGTTGAGCAACATTCGGTATGGGGGCACTTGCGTTACCCAGCGTGGGAAACTCCTGGGTACTTTGAACATCTACAGATGGTTGACGAACGAACATCGGCTCTTGTTCTGCAAGGAAATATTCTAAACCTCCTACAGCACCATCTTCCTGATGATAATTCCTGGAACCGTAGTCTCTGCTGGCGTTATAATCTCTACCGCTATTGTAGTCTCTGCCGCTGTTGTAATCTCTAGAGTTCCTGGCACTGTGCGATCCTGGTGGTCTTCTGTGATTTCGGTTATCACCACGTGGCGCCAAGGTGAACTCGAACTCCAACGTCCTAGCTTGCTTTGCTGCTGCTTTGCCCAACTGTTTACCATGAGTGCTGGCCTTGTGCGCTTTGAGATCAATATCCGTCCTGAAGACACTAGTGAACTCCTCCGTTGCACATGAACCTTCCTCGCAGAGGTAGTGTTCTTGCCTAAAATGGTCGCGCAAATAGTCGTACGAACTATAGTACTGATGGAGTCCGTCTGCATCGCAAAAATGGCAGTACAAATGGTCCTTGCGCAAGTGACGAAAGAGCTCATCATTGTCCATGTATCGTTGGTCACAGAATTCGCAGAGAGGATGACCTTTGTGACTCTTATCATCCAGATCACCTTTTCTACGATGTTGAGCAAGGTCTGACCTGGTATAGCAGCGCCTTTCATGGGAGAAAATCTATAGCAAAAACAAAATTTACGTCAAATACAATAATAATAAATATTACTTTACCTAGTAATTTTTTAGGTACTCATTGTTTATACCTTTAAATTTTCTACGCAAAGGTCACAATAATGTAGCTCGTGCGTTCTTCTCATGTGATCCTTTAGACTGCTAAAATTGCTGAAAACCTGTCTTTCCTTGCACATAGCGCATGTGTGTGCTAGCAACATTACAAACTTTTCTTGGAGATCTTCACTGTCAAAATATATATTGTATCGGGCATCCACCAAGTTTCCTTTTCTGAGATGTCGGAAGGGTTTGATGTTACGTGTAAAGACAACTTTTGGCAAGTCTTGACGACATATTGGGCATTCATTTTGTCGGCATAATACCCTCATGCGTGTACTGCACTCATGACAGACCGGATGATCACATTTGCCAATACTAAATATTTCAACATTTTTATAGCAAACAACACAAGTGTTGTTTGTACCAGCACTATCATTGTTTTCAGACATTTTCTCTCAGTTTTGAAAATGGTGACTGCGTAATTGGCTTTGTTGTATATCAAATAGCTATCGATATTTTCTTCTTGAATCTTAGCTCTTGAAATTTATCTTCATATACAATTCTCATAAATTTCAAGAGAATCTTCAATACAATAGTTTGTTCAATAAAATTTGATATCTACCTTCCGTGATATTTATTCTGAAAAATAATGTAATTGTTAGTACAAAAAAAAGAAATTTCAAAGCTAAGAGCAATATGAAACTTAGACTATTTGTAAAGTTAATTATCAAAACTGATCAACAAACTAAGAAAGATTAAATGATATCCATAAAATTAAGGTTATGTTTTCTATTATAAAAATAGATAATTTAATACACAATGTATTAAATGTCATTGAAATACCATAGCAAGCATCGATACAACGTAAGTATATATTAATAAATAAAATATAAAACAGAAAGAAACATTATATTATTTGAAAAAAACGCAACTCTTTTATAGAAAATTATTTTTAAAGTATTATAATAAGACAGACTAATCTCATGACAGAGTTAATGATTGCATCAGATTGAATAAACTATAGAAATTACTGTCAAAAATGAGAAAACTTGTCCTTAACATCACACAGGAAAAGATTTGTAGGATAACATTTTTAAAGCGAAATAACATTTTTTCCCTTAATGCCTGACATTTTTACATACGTTAGCCAAAAATAGATGCAGAACTTACAAAATTGGCAACAAACAGATGGTAAAGTCTGTACGGTGCCATTCAGAAAATAAGGTTATTGCAATGGCTCACTCGAGTGGAAGTTCCCAGCACTTACCAGAGTCACTGTTATACGCATTGAATCTCGAATGGACACCCGTAAATGTGCGAATTTCGAAAATCGCGCATGGAAATCGTGCCTAAATTTTCTCCAAGGATGGACAGCAACTTCCGAATAACCTGTCGCGTAAAAAATAGAGTTAAAATCACCTTACAAAACCGGAAATATGTGTAACAAATGTCTCATGCGGAGTAACGTGTTACCAACATTATCACGTTCACCACACTTTAAATCTATATTCCCTAAATGATCGATATATTTCTTTCTGTTTAACCATGATTTAATTTCATGATTTACGGTTTTATCAACTTTGCTTTACCAAATATTATTATTAAATTATAACTGTGTAGTAATGTATTCAACAAATTTATAACACTAATAAGAATATTATCCTCGAGAGCCGAAATCGTACAAGAACCACATGAGATAAAAAAATACCATCGTGTCAGGACCACATGTATTGACTTCTTGTATAGATACGTATAAAACAAATCGTTTTCTAACCAAGAAAAATATAAAACAACTATAAAGAAGTGAGTGATGTTGCAGACGTTACCGGAAGTTTCGAGATTAACGTTCTGCTTCCTGTTTCTGCAAAATCACGTTGGCGACACACGTTGGACGAAGAGGATTATTTGGATTTGGTGTCCGGATGTACTAGAATCGATTAAGAATATTGAGTACCTATTTCGCATTTAAAGAATGAAATTATGATATTCCTAGAACATCATATGCTATTTGGGTATAAAATAGTAATATTTGCATTCCAAGCCAGACATGGAATATCAGTCATAAGGCCAATATTTCCTTTTTACATATTCTTATGACTCTACCGCCAATGAGATATGTTTCATTAAGTCATCCAATAAAATTAATCTTTTTCCTTTAACATTATTATGTAATATTAATGCTCAGTCTCATACACATTTTAAAAATCAAATCGATGACTTCCGTTTCGTGCTTGGAGTGCAGATAGTAATATCAGGAGTCAGAATGCAAAGCAGTTACACATGTAACTGGTTCTCGCCCTTTTTCTGTAAAATCTTGACAATAAAGACGCTATTATTATTATTGTTGCTGTTATTATTAATATTTAAGGAATACTTTCCTCATTCGAACATCGCGCTAATCCTAATTTAATCTCACCTTTTATGATTGGATCATCGATCTCCAGTGACGTCAATGGACGCCAAATTCGACAAATAAAAAAAACCATAGTCAAAATATTTTGCTGGAATAGGTCGATTTATTAAAATTTCGAAAAACCCATTTTTCGCAATTTATACGTTGGCAAATTACGTAAAGATTGAGAAACTGTAAATTGCATTGTGCTTTCAAGAATACAATGAACTAATTTTACCTGTACGAATTACTCATAGCACGTGAATAAATAACGAAATCGTAATCAGCAACTCGTGCAAACGCCAGTTATCGACTATATTAGTTATCTAACCATAAAATAACTTATTTAGTACAAATCTACCCGACACCGATAACTTGGGCACTGCGAACTTCTGTTCTTCAATCTCTGTTTCCATGACGTCAAGCAAACTGATTACTCACTAAATCTCTTTATCCTTTTGTTCCTTATGGCTTTATGCCCTGATAGAAGACCAAATGCCAGGTACAGGCACACTAAATCTATGACGTTTATAAACGTCATACAGAAGGAAAGAGTTACGAAGAGTTACGTTAAGAGTTAAAAAATCAATAAATTAGTAAAAGAGCAGACGCAAGGATACCGAAAAGTAGAATGTAATAAATAAAAACTTTATTCAAATTATTTTATAATTATTTTATGTTCCTCAGCACTCTCCTATTACGCAAATCCACTAATCCCCCAACTTCTGAAACGATACATGCAAATTTTATTCGCGTATTTGTTAAAATTTAAGCGACTTGATTATTCAATAAATATCATTTATTTATCTGCTTCATACTTTTGACTCGAAATTACACACTCCACAAAAATCACTATATGAATAATAATAATAATAATAACATCCTATATGATTTTCATGCGAAATGTAATTTCATATAAATGCAGTATTCTCAATCGACTCGAAACATGTTTGTCCGAATAAACGTTTACTCTATAAATAGCCACACACCGTATGTTTTTCCCATGTAAATCGCGTACTATAAATAAAAGTATTTTATATGCAAAATGCACGAGTTGCATGTGACGCGGCAGCAATCGTAGGCGTCTCGTGCGTAAGAGAACTCAAACCTAGCGGATTCGGCGAACGAACGTTTCACGTGGACTTTACAAATATCGAAAGAAACTAAACGTTCGCAAACTATACGGAAATATTTTCGTAATATATGCGTCGAAATGTCGAAACTCATGGAAAGATATCGAGGACTAAAGTTGCGTAGAATTTACAGTGACTTTTGCGAATTTTAGGTTAAATCTTTTGACATTAACAAATTCAATCTACCTTACCGACCGAGCGGCGTCTCAACTGTCAGTGTTTATAGCAGCATTCGTGTGATGAACGTTTTAAATTTAGACATATATATATATATATATATTTACCAATTGGTTGGCACAGTATCAATTTATTATATACAAACGCATTATTTTTCCCTACCACAGAGGAAATCTTACCGCACAGTTACTTTCGGTCCACCGACAACCTACGTTTTTTTATTCTATTTCACTGTCACTTTACCATTGCACGTCAGTGTACCGGTCCGCTTACTCATGTCAAGACGTCAGCGGTCGTTCTCCTGTTGTTTTTATTGCACAGAAGACAATGCACTTTTTGCATGGTAAAAAACGTAAGAATATCCAGATAATCAAAACCGCCTCTCCCCGGATATCCAAAAATATTAACAGGAAAACATCAGCATTATGTAAAGCATAAGTAATTACTGCACTGGAGGTATGCTGTGTTTATTGCACAATTTTTGTATCGTACAGGAATTAAGGTTACCCATATAGGCATACAGGACTCTCCCCGGATATTTTAAAATATCTAAACAGCAGCATCACGTGAAATATTAGAATGACAGCGTAATATGTTTATTTTAAAAGAAGTTTGATCTTTTTCGTGCGATATTCATAGGTTATGTCCACGTGCATCTTCATTGACATTTTGTACTGTTTTAATGTAACGTATATATATGAGTCGTTGGGTATCGATATCATTGTGAAACGTTTAATGTCGTAAGAGTGTATCGATACGTAAGGCAATCTAAGGATAATTATCTCTTGCTGGGTTTTTCTAAAAAATCTATTTTTTTTTCTTAGAATATGTGTATAACCATTTTAATGCGGATAACAATACGACTTCCCTATAACATTCTGTTACTTGTGTGAGTAAAACCGTATTGAAATTCCCACTGTGCAGTTTACACATTTTTATCTAGAACGTAAATCGTCGTACAACGTAAAATAAGTGCCAGTGCGCTGACTCGGTAATTCGAAGGAAAATGAGTAAAAATTATGAGAAATACCAAGTATTTTCCATGAAAAAGAGAAGCAAGGAAAAATTATGATAATTATTCATGAACAATGAAACAACAGAATGAACAATGAATATATATGTAATTCAAGGTCAGCTCTTTCTCTCATTAATAAAACCATAAGAAATTTATATCTGTAAAATAATTCGATACTGTATCACACGTAAAGCATACACCGTATCTAAAGTATGTGTTACATGTGAAATCGTATTCATAATATTATTAAAAAATTAGTGATCAATGACGTCCAATTCGTATTAACGTGTTCATTGAGCAACAGTGCATTACCGCAGGCAATTGTTGCCCGGCAATTCCAGAAGACGTAAGCGTGGTATAAAATTAGGCAAAAGTGTAAGAAAAAAAAAAAAAAAAAAGAATGAGACGAGGAAGCATAAGAGATGAGAAAGATTAAATCTTAAAGCATTTTCCCTATAGTTTAACGTGACGAGCGTAAGAATCATTTGTGTCACATATTCACGCACAAATACTTCGAGACGATATAGAAGTCTTTGTTGTTGTCGTGCGTGAATTATTTTTCTGTTCTAGCGAAAGCGGGAAATTACCGTTTATCTTTGTATTGAGTCCTACGAATACCTACGGGTCGGACTCGCGTGTAACAGGTTGGCTGCAATCAGTCGCATGAAGAACCCACGTCACTTGATGACGTTCGTCTTGTCACCTCCACTCAGGCAAATTCCAGGAATATCATAAAACCCATAAAGGAGACCCAGTTCGAAAATGATCCCGTTTACGGAGAAAATAAGAATAATATGAAGTTTATATTTTTAATTGTTAATTGTAAAAAATATATTTTTTTTTTTTTTAAATAACCTCATTCACAAGATACGTGAAAACAGACGCGACCTCAAGTTTAATGAACTTTAACAATGAGTCACTGATATTATCTTATAATTGTGATTGATTAAAATTAACTGGTCATTGTAGCTTAAGATTTTCATAGAAAAATTAAAAAATAAAAGTTTATCCAGTGCAGCTAATTTTTCTTCGAACCTTAATTCGAGCCTACGTAAAACTACTAAACACTTATCACTGATTGTGAGTGTCAAGCATTACCGTAATATCGGATGCGGAAAATGTTATAATATCGTGAGTAGATACCTAATGCGGTCATGTTGCAGTTTACAATTGAATAATTGAACAAACGTTTACTGGCATTTTGAATACGTCAGATATGCATGCAATTAGATAATTCGTATAGGGGTCTTAGAATTTAGGGAATTACGCGATTAACTTTCCTTATACAGGGTGGGACACTTGACTCTTCCACTTTGGGACACCAAAGTTAAAAGTTTTGTTAAATGTGAAAAAAATGTTTGTGACAACAGTTTTTTGGTTTTTAGGATGAAGCGAGATGGCCCGTTAGGTTTTGACCTTTGAACGACCTTTACAAGGTCATTCGAAGGTTAAATTCACTTTTTTTTTTAAAATAAGAACCCGTATTTTGTATCACGTATTCTTGGGGCTGGCATCGTAAAGTTTTCGGAACACTTGTAGCAAATTATTTTTTTAAATCAAACTTTGAAAGATAACGCATACGTCGTTATACACACCGTCCCTCTATCGCTGTGCTTGCATACAAAATGCACTGCACGCTGTCAAAACGCACTAATGGCAAAGAGATATTTGAAATGATGAATTCGAAAGATAGTTAGCTATCTAGTTAGTTAGTTAGTTAGTTAGTTAGTTAGTTAGTTAGTTATTATGGAATATAGGTAAAATATATAATATAAAAATATAAACTCATTAATCAGTTATTTGCCGTCACCTTTTGCTGGTGCATTTGCAGTGAATAACCTGGTATATTGAGAGCATAAAAATATAGGAAAATATATTTGGATATACATAGCGTATACCTATTACGAAATTTGGATTAAAAGTTATTCGCGAACTAGTTAATTTTATATAGGTTTATATTTTGATGTTATATATTTTCACAGATAATTTATTATTGCCATATTAAGCATATGCGATTTTACATCGCGGAAGATGCATTATAATAATACAAAAAAATAATATAATATCGTAATTCATTTAAAGATAAAATTTAGAGGAGGAAATTGAAATTTATATTTATAACTATTTTTAGATTTCTTAACTATTTTTCAGATTTATTATTTCCAATACCTCTTTGCAATTAATAAATTTCAACAAGTGATAATGAACAAACAGAAAAGAGAAACAATATGTGTAACGATACATATGAATATTCCGTTATCTTTCAAAGTTTGATTAAAAAATAATTTTTGATTTGTCTTCTGATAAAGTCTCGATGTCAGGTCTAAGAATACAAACCAAAGAACAGGTTCGAGCAATATATCGTGTGAAAATGTTCTATTGTCAATGATTTTTGTGCCAAGGGTAAGGCGTAGAAAATCGTTGTGAATCAATGTTAAACGATTTATTAAGTTTTGTAAAAAAAAATTGATTGGCTATGAGAAATTTTTGGCCGGTAGTTCCGAACGTGAAGATAGCAAGAGGAATGCACACGTGTGAACGAACCGTCTGGATTTTTTAATTTTTTTATCCCTTTTCTGTGAAAACCCAACTGATATCCTTACTTCTTCCTCCAAGACGTCATCCTTGACCAATCCTGAAACTCCAGGTTCGTCAGCCCTACGCAACATTGAAACCCGGCAAAGTTATGCCGATCGTCGACATTCTTTGAAGTCGTGTACATCCTTTACCTGGAAATTCTTGTCGTCATCAAATAATAATAAGAATAATTTTTCATATCCCACCATCAAGCCAAGTAACCCCCCATTTTTTTTCAACGCACCCCAATTTTTAATTAGTCTCATTCTCATTGTACGTTGAAACGTCGTCTTGACAATATCGTGTATTCTGCTTGACTTTCTTTGTGTCGTCAATAAATCTGCATTAATTAAATTCAATATAAAAATAATAAATTTTGCCTATAATAAAAATTACTTTTATCAGCCAAGTCCAGATACACATTGTCGACAGAATTTGAATTTTGACAATTCAATGAAATTTTGGCCATTGGCCACGTGACTTTTGACAGAAGTGAGGTCAGTGTCTCGTTCATATACGTATACAAGGAAGAAATTGAAAAATGGATAAATGAGTCAGTTTCTTTTTTTTTGATAACGATGAAATACAAACCACAACTTCAAAACTGACGTGCTATTACGCAAGGTATTCTTTTATTTTTTCTTCCTTCCTTATCAGACCGTCGCTTCTTAAAATTTTTAGATGGAAGTCAAAGTTTCAAAATTTTTATAAGACAAATCAGCAACCGTTCGACGTTACTTTCCAGTTATAAAGATTTTTAACCGTCTATAAAATCGTGACAGTCTTTCGAGAACATAAAAATTTATCATAAATATTGTCAGATAAGACCTACAATTATGTCTACAGAGATACAATGAACGGAGTAAAAAAGAAAACAATTGTATCGATGATCAGCTTGTTGTAATAAATGAAAATTTTATTAGAATTAACCTAACCCAACCTTCCGTCACTGCTCGACCAGGAACACTAAACTAAATTAATGGGTTAATAAAAATCGAAAGAATATAAAAGTTCTTTGCACGCAATAATATTCAATCTCAACGCACAAGACTAAATTTCCTTTTCAAAAATTAATGGCTGACCTGGACGAGCAAAAAATATTTCCATGGAGGACATCATAGTTTTACAGATACATTTACCCATAAAGGAAAAATCATTTGACATCATAAACGAATTTAAGAAAATTTTCTACAAAAATTATTATTATAATTATGACAGATCTTACCTTCCTATCGAAATATTTCTAACGCATTAACTTGGTACAGTAAAGAACCAAAAGAAATTCCCCGTACGTCAAGAAATATTTAGGAACGTTTTTAGGACATGTTTAGCACGTCTATGGGACAATAGTCTCTACAATCTTTAAATTGTCATTATTAAACAGCATTAATAAAACTTATTAGTGCAAACAATATATGAATATCAGATGTCACAAACCAGTCTTACAAACCAGTCTAAAAATCCCCGAATTGTCTTTTAAAACATCTATAACTCTCCTAACGTAAATACATCAATTTACAACGACTCGTAAATTTTAGGAACACAAGATATTTTATGTCCCCATTGACCCATCGAAAAATGCATCAAATAAGACCCGAAGTTTCCACCTACAAGACCACAGTGCAATAGAAAGACAGAGCCATCTTAGGTAAGTCGTCCCGAAGAGAGCGTTCGAAAAGACGATGATAAAAAAGGGCGTCGCTAATCGCGACTAAGGGGAAACAAGTTCTTTGACGTCATGTCCGTCAAACAGTATAGCGTATTATCACAGACGCATTGCCCCTTCCCCCACGTGGGGTACAGCACACCTACGTGCAAGAGAGAATAAATAATCGCCATCGAGAATGGAAGAACTCACAGTTATCAAGTAGTCGCCGTGCGAGGTTAAATCCTGGAAAGGATCGTGAAAAGTCAAATCGCTCGCGCCGGCGAATCCTGGGCCCGTAAAGTGATAAGAGAGTCAAGAAAGCTTGAACTAAAAAAATCGCGTTCGAGTTAGACCTATTGAAAAAGAGAAAGAAGATCCCTGAATAGGATCATCCAGGCGCCAACCCAGTCCAGTTCAAGGAGCAATCGAGCACAGAGCCACAAGAGCAGCAAGAACCGTGCAATAAAGAAATTTGAAAAATGACTCCAAAGTCAGGACTGGTCTTCCCACTCGCCAGCGTCATCATCACGATGACAGTTGTCCTAGTCGCTGAGACTCGTCATCTTCATTCTTCGCGTCGATCCTCAAGGCATTTAGATCATTCACATCGGAGAGGCAACCGGTACCTGATTAACGAAACGAAAGTTCAGGATCATCAAGACCAGCACGGCCACCAGGTCCAGGATGAACTGACGTCTGCCGCGCGCAGGAAACGTCAGCAGCTAGAAGATCCTTTTGACTGGGACGAAAGGGAAATTGCTGAAATGCAAAACACGAGCTTGTGCCATTACCGTGTTAGACAGGACTCTTCGGGCATTGTTCACGTCGACTGTGTTAACACGAATAAGATACCGTGCGGCTATGACGATAAGGTCCAGATGAACTCGACTAAAAGTTATTATTGCGTGCAAGCCTATCGGCTCATGGATATTTGGCATAACAATACGCAAACTCCCACTAAGATTCGTATGGGCTGCGTTTGTGCATCCGATAATAAAAAACTCGCTTCGTTACCGAACGCACGCAGGACGCCGAAAGACACGGATTAGAAGTCGCGATTTGATTTTTGAATTTTCCCGCCTTTTCTTGCCTATGGCCTAATACGATTGTTCGAGCAGCGATCTTTCGTTACCATAGACCGTTTACGTTCTGCGAGACTCGTGACGGAGGATCGTTGTTCGATTCATTGACTTGTGATAATTAATTATTAATCATAGTGATTAATGATACCGACCAAACAAATCCGTACGGATTGATCATTCGGTCAAGTTTTCGAACTTGATGCATTTCTGTGAAATGTGATATTTTTTTTAAATCTTCGTTTGTATGAATTATTTAAGATTGGGTTTTTTTTTTCGTCAATTTTTTTTTTTATGACAAATCTACAGGGTGACGCTGCAAAGTAACGAGAGTCGTTAATGCTAAAGTATTGATAGTTTTTAATTGTTATGGTTTATCGACTAACGCACATTTGATAATTATTTATGACATTTCATTTTATTTATTTATTAATCGTAACTTCATTATTTATGTCTTCTTATATTTATATATTTATGTATTTATTTATATCGATCGCTCGCACATAATTTATTATTATTTATTGCGTCTGCTTCGTGCGACATTAATTTTTGTCATTTTTACTTATACACTTATTTCTCGCTCAACATTGTTATTATTTATTTTATTATATTCAGCTCTCAACACTGTTATGTCAATGGCGTTATTAATACGTGAAATAAAAATACTCATTGATCATCCAAAAAGCAAATAATTAAAGATATATAAAATGGGATCTTTTTGTAATATAGTGAGGCATCAATTATTCAAAGTCGATTTATACGATTTCGCAATCATTCGAAATCGTTATCGAGAATTCTTGTCTTGGCATACAGATGCCGATCGCGTAAATCCAGTAGCCTCTTTCGCAATAGTTCCGAATATCTTTAAATGTGAAATGTGCTTTAATTTTTTCAAGTACGAATTATCCGACACTTGCGATTATCCCAGTTAAGGTGGATCCACAATAGTTCGAATGATCAGAGTTCTACTGTATTAATTTTATGAATACATCTCAAAGCGTTGTGACCATGTATAATGAAAAACCTAGTGATTTATGAGCAATGTGAAATAAAAACAGTATTTCGAAAAAATATCTTATTCTTTAAACATTTATGAAATTATTCCTTTGAACTATTTATTAACCAATGCTACTTATATTATTATTATTACTTTTTCATAATTTTGAAATTCTATGAATTTCCTACAATTCGACTGGTCTAGTACACTTCAGCATACTTTGCTATCTCACTTTATACGTAAAGAATTTTTCATTCAAAATGATCCAAAAAAAATCACGTTAATCGTAAGACACAGTTAGATTATCAAAAATAGTATTTCCTTTTAAAAAGAAATTATCAAAACGGAGTAAAATTTGAGACGGCACTTTTATTTTTACTGCAGTACACATTTTGTTACTCGAATACATACCGAGTAAAATTGTAATTCATATTCTGTTATGTAAATATATAAAAAAAAAGTCAAATTATTTCAACTGCTATATTACATTTTAACATGAATTGAATAATTTTTTTTCGCTCATCGAGGATGCCATTATGTTTTTCAAAATAAAAAAATCCAATATCTGTTATATAGATATATGTATATATAGTCCTAAAAAACACATTCGCCAGAAAAGGTACATTCGCCAAAAAGGTACAGATATATGATATATATAGTCCTAAAAAACACATTCGCCAGAAAAGGTACATTCGCCAAAAAGGTACAGATATATGATATATATAGTCCTAAAAAACACATTCGCCAAAAAAGGTACATTCGCCAAAAAGGTACAGATATATGATATATATAGTCCTAAAAAACACATTCGCCAAAAAAGGTACATTCCACCAAACACTTGACTGTTACAAATACGTCATATACACATATCGAACCGCCGTTACACATTGAGACATCCGTAAATCCGAAAAAAGAATCCTACAGACGTCATTCATAAGTCCATTTTTTCCAACGTACAAACTTCCTTTTTCCTTCCCTTGTAAATCCTCTCTAACATTCACAGGATTTATTTTCATAATTACTCACATAGTCTAGTGACTTAAATACAATGTCGCGTCAGATTAACCAAAAAGCATATGTATATATATTTCAATATTTAAGGCAAAAAATATATTAAAACGCCAAGTTCAACCGTATGAATCAGGGCATTCCCAGATTTCCTCAGGCACTTGTATTTCCGTACGGATTCCTTTGCCCAGCGGTGAATAAATAATTGGGTACCTTAACCTCAAAGTTTGATAAACAATTTAGAAAATAAAATCGTACTTTATTCAATTTACGGTTATTTTTATGTCCAACGATAAAAGGACTATCTTGTGATCAAGAATAATTTTCTTAAGGCCAGCATCGTTCAAATGACAACGATTCCTCAGGTTAGCGTCTAACCCAATGTTGATGATTGATAATGATTTTTTTTCGGAGTTTAGATTTTCAATCGTAATTTGGCGATTTTTATTTACACTGATAATTTGTAATTTATAAATCTAATTTGTTTATTTATTTATTTTCTTTTCGGACAAAATTACATTTTTGAAAAAGTAAACGTGGTACTCTGTAATACTATTATAAAAGAAGTTTTTCATTATTTAATAGTACAACTGGCTACTCGTGAAATACTAATGCGGTTAGTATGCTTCCTTTAGATTAAATTTAAAGAGTCATTATTTTCTTTCAAAGTAATACATGTTTTTTTTTCAGTTTATTTCTCATGTTACTTTTGACGTAGGAATACAGGAAGTCGGAAGGATATTGCATAATGTGGATTAAATGGTTTAATGGGTTGAATGAAAAACCTCGATGCAAGGATCTCGACAACCGACAATCCCATTTATGGTATTCTTTATCCCCATTGACTGTGAAATGGTAAATTTTTTTTAATTAACATAATTATTTAATAGCGTTTTCCCAATAGGCTATTAAATGGCTTTATCGTATTGAATTCAATTCCTCAAAATTATATTGTTTAAATATCAATATAATCAACGTCAAATCATATCCTTCGTACACATATAGAACATACCATAAGTTCTTCGGTTATCTGGAGTATATATCTATATATGGTATATATATGAAATACGAGATATATGTATTATCAGTACAAATTTGTACTATCTCATTATCAGTAGTAGCGCGTCATCTGTGGCTAACCACCGTGTGCCTGAAATGTAATTATTGGAACTGCGTGTGACAATTTGTTTAATAAATCTTAATAACGTATGACTATTTCCTATATATACGGTATCTTTTTTTTCATTATGTAAATAAAGAGCATATTGTCATTCTCACGTATATTGACCCAAAATCGAAGAGCAGAGATATATATATTTTTGAATTCTCACGCTGTACTGTTTAATTATTTTTAATTATAAATAATTTTCTTCCTTTTATAAAAAAATACACGTGAGGTTCTATCGAAGTTTCCATTGTAGCATTGTTGTCGCTTTCATCGGATTTTGATTGGCTGTCAGTGTCGTCAGTCGACCAATGTGAAGATGCAGTTTGAAAGATACGCTAACTACTTCGGGGAAATGTTAATTGGTCTTCGTCAATAATGAAGAACGTTACAATAAGCTGAGCGGACGAAAAAAACATTTTTGTAAATTGATTACTCGATGCATAAATTGCATTTTTCTAGAATATATACGCAGTGTTATATTGTATTTGTCCAGAAAGTTACACTCCGGGCGCCTAATTCTGCGGGATACTTGAAATCCCATTCGATGTCTCCCGCTGCTGGTTTCCGTTGATAAAGAGTGGAAACTCACCTTGCGAATTTGGAAGGATTGTTACGAAATAAAAATGAACGTTATGATGGAAACGTATATATCAACTGCGATCTTCTCTGATCCAAGATCGATATATAAGTCTTTATTTCAAACTCAAAACTCTTGGAACTCACCCCCCGAGTCTTTAAAAATATTTTCCTACCGACATAGTTTTCAGCCAATCAAGTGCGAGCTCAGAGCTCATTTATAATATCATTTCTTAAATAATTAGAATGTCGCCACTTCGAATATATCGATTCTCTCATAATTGTCCTTTTATAAACTGAATCTCCTTTTAATAATGTCTTATCCTATATTTGTCGTTTGAATAATCGCGGGTTTCGACATTGCTAAAACTTATACACTCTACCGCCGGATTCCTGAACTACGTCGAACGTTGTCGAAATACGTCACAAGAGCTACAGTGCTGCTCCCTGTTGTCGCGCGCGTGTTACTCCAGTTGTCGGAAACAAAATTTCATGAATATTTTCCATCCAAAAATCGAAATAGATGAAGTTCAAATTAACGCCAAATATGTTTAACTGGCATATAATACGCTTAGAATACGAATAAGCATGTGTAGGATGTGCAAGTGTGAAATATTATATGTATGCATATATTTTTTATCACATTTTCTCACCAATCTGAAAATATCTAAAATTCAATTTATATTTTTTTAATCGTTTAATTAGAACTAAACAGCGTCCGCTCATAAGATTTTGTTTCATTTTTCTTCCACAGGCCTTTGTAAGATAACAATTTCTAAACAATATGAAACTTTATTTAAGTTTTAGCAATACCATGGAATGTAAAACTTCGTTGACCCAAAAAGTTCGTATTAACCTTGTCGATTAGATTATTATTAACTGATTTATAAGCGGTCAATGTTACAAAAGTCCAATTTTCACACGGCTGGATGATTAAAGAGGACGAAGATATGTGTCGTGTTTAAAGGAAAATAATGACGTTCATACGTATACAGAAAGAAGAATGTTTATCAAGAAGTTATTTATTTGGTCTGCTGAGCAGTGTAGATTGTGTAACGTTTCACATTTTTATCATAAACAATAGGGCGTAGTTTGCGTACTTTCTGTTCCTGTATTTGTACTGGACAGATTCTCTTATTGTTTACGAACAGCTGCGTCCACGTTATATTAAAATTACGTGCGACATTTGCCATATACTTTGGTTTATATAAATATTAACAAAAGAATTTGTCAATACTCTAATATAATTAAATATACGAATAACGTACGTTATCGTTCTACTATGTCATTAATATAAAATATAAAATTTATATTAGCCCTACTAATGCATATCTTAATTATAAAATTTTACATGAATAGAACAGCAGTAAATTAGCCCATTAATGTCTCAGCGTCTTTTCTTTGTCATTTAATTCTGACGCTAAGAAAACATATTTGTTGTCGTTGAAAAAATATACTAGGTTTGTCTTAACAGTAAAAGGTTTACAAAAATTATAACACCGTGGAATTACGTACAAAAAAAATGTTGTGTGTAAAAATTATTAACTGACGTTATTCTGGCCATTTTCTGATTTCAATTCCAAAAAACGACTGCAAAAGCGACCACAAAAACCCTCAAAACCATTATCATTTAAAAACATCATTGGTGGATCTTAGGTTAGGTATTGTAATAATAATAATAATACTATTCTACGTTTATTATAATTATCATATATTATCCTTATAATATGAATAATCATCGCACAAGTATTTTGAAAACGTGAAATGTACGAGCAGCGAGTTACCAAAAATATTTCAATCCAGCTGATTTCATCGCTAGAATAAATTCTAAAAAATAAATTTGTTTAATTAAATGCTGTTAAGTAAAGGATGAAAATCTATATCTTAATCCTATATAACAAAGGCCACGGAAGAAACACATGAGACCAACAAGCGATAACAGCTCGCTCCAAATCGATACAGTATCGATATCCAAATAACGCAGTAGCACTTTAGGATCATCAAAATGACAATAAATCTCAGTTTTAGGGCATTCGAGTCGTTGACGGCCATAACCGAAAACTGCCAAAACCAGTCCTACCACACCGCAGCGAATAAAACTCAATCTCATCAAGGCATTCATGTACCAGGGTATGTCTTTGGCAAAATCAAAACCATAAATGGCCAGTCCGAGAAAAGGTGCAATTGCCGCTGGTCCGACCGCACATCCATTCTGTTAAAAAAAAAAACATTAAAGAACATTATTTTTTCTTAATGCAAGTTTGAATTTTGCATAGAAAACTATACATATATGGGATGTGTTCCGAAATTTTCCTGACAGTACTACAAAACTAGTTACATCTGTCCCAGACACGTATAGATGAATAAGGATAGAGAGCTGCTTGCAGTACTTGTAGTAAATTTCGTACCATATCCATGGTAAATCAAAAAAAAAAAAAAATTACACGAAAGACAATAAAATTGCTGTTGTTAAAGTTCTCAAAGATTTAATTTATACACTGAGCAGATAGTCAAGCAGCAAAATATATTCTTATTCAAGGGATTCTTTCATTTTACAACTCCATAAAGAGATGGCCCCTAGATAGTACATTGACGTGACGATGCAATTATACAGAAACTATTGCGAAATAACTATAAAATTTAATCTTCCAAGGGCATTTTTGACAGCCAAATATGAAAATATGTTAATCAATTTACAGAGGTCACGTAACTGCTACGTGACGCTACTTACGTAAGTAGCCCATAGAGATTGTAGTCGAAAACATAAGTCACTACCGTATACGAGGATAATAATGTAATATTTGTATCCTGTTTATGGGATGAACGGAATAACTTACTGTTTACAATCAGAGAAGAAGGTTAGATAAGAAAAAGTTTTACCGTAATATTGAATACTGATCCGATGGCCAGGCCAATACCTTCAGCCACTAACGAAACGGCATTTCCAACTAATGAAAACATCGTGAAGCGAATTCCTTCATGTGGTAGACCTGTCATGCCGTAAGCCAGTGAGACAAAAAGCATGTTCAGAAATATCTGAAAGATATGAAGGTTTTAGGATATTTTTATAATTGACACTTACCAGCTATATATTATTTTTATGAGATTTACCTGCACTGGTAATTTTGAGACTGTTAGTGCAGCATAATATGGCGTCAAGTCATACCATCTATTAAAGTGTTCCTTCTTAACCAGTTTCACTTCCGTTGGAACTATAATAATTAATAAAATCAGTATTATTAATATCTAATTTTTTCCATTATTGTAAATATACTACGTAGTTATATAAACAGTTATTCGGTGTAAAGTTAATTTCATAATTCACTAAACTCACAGACTAAGACCGGTACCATCAAATGAGTGTAGGCAAAGAAGATGATGACTCCGATGCAAAATTTCAAATGGTTAAACATCTGGGAACCATCCTGTGCTCGGTTATAAAATACAATACCTACAGCTAGACCGCACAAAAGATAATGGAACAGCTGTACCCACAATCCAGTCTATGTATAACAAAAGAATAATAAAAATTGAACGTAACAAGTGTCAGAAGAAATTATGTGAAAATAAATGTATATCATCTTTATAAATTTACCTTATTCCTAGAAATTTGTAATAACATTCTTCCAAGAAGAACGGTAAACTGATGCCATCCTGAATTAGGATAATCATAAAATTGTTCAAAATTTTCAGCATCGATAATACATTTTTTTTCTTCCCTCGTTTCCAATTCATCGATATCTCTTTTGCCATTTTCAATATAATTCGATAGTAGCTCAATATTGCTATCATCCTCCGTTATTTCAATGACTGCAGATCAGAATGTATAAATGATTACAACATAAAATTCTTGTAGCTTTTATAAAATGACTTATACATGTATCATAAGTGAAAGACCTACTAAAATCTGCTGGATTATAATGAGTAGGACATGGTCGATTAACTTCCTCCAGAAAAGTTATCAAGGAATCTGGTTTCCCTTGATAAACACAACGTCCATGCGCCATTACGTAAACTCTATCAAGTAGCTTAAAAAGAGATGCACTTGGTTGATGCAGAGTGCATATAACAGCACGACTTCCATCGTGAGCCAAGTCTCGTAGCAAACGTAAAGTTTGTGCAGAGGATACTGTATCCAAACCACTGTGCAAATCAAAATGATAAATTAGCACTAAATAATATATTCCTCTTATACAAATAAAATAGTTATTCCAAAACTAAGGGATCACCTTACAATAATTTCTTCTAACTATTTTGCACTTCAATATCAATTGACGATGTGTCAATTTCTTATTCAGGACATACCTAGTTGGTTCATCGAGAAAAAATGCAGGAGGATTATTCACCAATTCCAATGCTATAGACAGTCTTTTACGTTGACCCCCTGACAATGATTCTGTCCTTACATCTGCACATTCCGTGAGTCCAAGTTTTGCCAGCACTTCTTCCACCTGTGAAATATAATTTTCTTTATTGACTCCTCATTAATTGCTTCTATATGAAAACAAATGATCTGTCCGATTGTGTTTTGAATGTAAAATTAATTTTCCCAGTTATTATCATAAATTGCTGTAACATTATTGTGGAGTAAAAAAATAACTCGTTTGAAGTTCTTGCACGTAGCTGTACGATGTTGCAAAAATGGTGAACCAATCTGGCGTAACTGGCTTTCTCTGCCGTAGAAAATGCTTAATACCATCGTAGCTTCGTGTTATTTCAGGGAAAAGAAAATCCGTAAATTTGGGATCGTCCAGCCATTATAATTTTTTACTTCTAATCAAGTCATGCATAAAACCCTTTCTTCGTAATACCGTCTGCTCGAAGGCTTTTTTAGTGGTTCTTGCAATTGCTGGAAGTTTCAATGCAGCAGCGACCCTGACAGCCTCACGTGCAGTCAAAAAAGGCTGAAGAAGATCCTCTTGCGTGATGTAACATCTGAGTCGACGGAATTCACGATTGTTACGAAGCTTTCCGTTTACAAGAAGACGACCCGTGACGCCTAAGGATCTGAAGAATGGAGAAGATTCGTATTATTTTTTTTTTAATCGACTGTCATTAACATTGAAAATATTAAATAGCACAGATCTCGCAGTCTAAAATATTCCACGATTAAGATTTGCGAGTTGAAATGAAAGCAAATGCACGCTTAGCTTAATCATTCGAATTCATGCATAACAATTGCTTATTAATATGTTTTCATCTTACCTGTAGCCGGACACTGCGTGAAGCAGAGACGTTTTTCCTGCACCGGAATGACCCATGATCACAGACAGTTCGCCATTTCGAAAATGACCCGTGACGTCATTGAGAATTTGACGGGAACGAACTTTAATGAAAAAAAGAAATGATAATAATTCAGCATAGAATTGTCGTGATAATCAAAATTATTGTTTGTAAAGTGAAAAAAATATTTTCACATTGTTCATACGTAGGTAAAAAGATCAGAGTGATTTGACAAAATTAACGAAACATTATTTCAAACTTTGTTATTTTGTAACGATCGACAGTAAATATTAATTAGTAATTACCATTAATCATAATCGTTAAGGATCACTAACCTGAATGACCTCGGTCCCGTACTCTGTACGTCAGATTCTCGAATTCGATATTCATGATAAGTCCCCAATTGTCTTTGGCTTCCAAGATGTGTTAGTGTCTTTATATATTCACCTTTTCAAGTAAAGTCAATGAATCTCATTTGAATTTCTACAAGGGTTATCACAATATACTTTATAGCATCTGCGTGCAGTGATAATATAACGAAGAGTTTGATCATGACTTTCCGCTGATGTTTAATGCCATCGTCGTGCAAGTCACGATGATCGAAAATTCTACGATAAAAGAAATGTAAAAACTTTTAACGGAATACAAAAAACAAAATATTTGGAGCGCGGAAACGCGATTAGATTATTTTTCGACGCCCGATATAGTTTTTACAGTCAATACAAAAATATCGGTCGGAAAAAGAATTTTTGGAAAAAAACAAATTTAATGATATATTTTCGAGTAAGAGAAGAAGAAAAAAAGAATACTTTTTCTAGCCACACGTATCCGTTTTGTTTTCATATAATTTTTATAGTCTTCGTGCTACCGTGATTGTGGATGAATTTTACATTAGAACTGCAGACCGTTAAAATGTAATAATGCTTAACAAGATTAGTCCCATATACGAATTCCCTTATGCCGTGCTAACGTTACAGCACGTAAGTCTAAATTTTCAAACACGCAATACCGTATTTACCATTGTGTCGAATTTACCACAAAAGACTGTCTCTGCGTTAATCAGACGATATCGAATCAACAACGGAAGTGATATACTGCATAAGTCGACGCACTGTAGATAATAAAACTGGATGCTTCAGAAAATGCTCCCTGTCACTATCGCGAGAACAAAGAAGAGCAAAATCGAATAATCACGCAAAAAAATTAAATTGTCCAAAATCTTGATCAATGATAATCTTATCAGATTGTCATTCGAGCGTTTCATTCGTATCGACAATCAATTTCTTCCGTGGGCGAAATTTTTTTCAAAAATAAATGCAGCAACGACTACAAACATTTGTGTTATTTTTCACTTAAAAAACAAAGATGTCTCACCCTATTTAAAATTATTAAAAAATTAGCGCCGCTTGTAAACCGCACAAGGAGTTATTTAAAGAAAATATATTTATAAGCACGTAAAACACCACGTAGCTTTCGCGAATCGTCCGTCTTATTCTTCCCGCCGTAAGTAACTGACTCGCGTAACAAAATAGCAGTAAGCCAAGCCTCCTGAGGTAACCGAGTAGTATACTGTCTGATACTGTCGCTTTAACTGTATGCTTCACAGAACGGGCACGGCTAGGCACAACGGCCACTGAACGGACAAACCATCACTGCGTTCATCCCGATTTCACGTCACAAAAGAGAGCACGCCGTTACGTGGCTTCTCTTTGGCTTTGCCAACGACGGAATTATAAGAGAGCGTGACGGATGCTGGGGAGACGGTGAACCACAGGACGATTTAATCTCAGATAGTATAAAATGAGAAGGTCGCAGGCGCCTAAAAGAAAAACATTATATATCTGAGAATGAACTGAGTAACATAAGTTGAAGATTGTTTCTTCCTTCTCTTTAATAAGAATTTGTCAATGTTTTACATTTTTAACGAGTAATAAGCTCTACGAAATGTTTGATAAGTATTCTGTTTTAACGGCAAAGGCAGCGGCAACGAGAAAGTTGTTAAGTAGGTGATAAAAATGACAAACATTCCCATGTGCAAAGGCCGCTTTTTTAAATAAAAGATACTGTTAGTGTCAAAAGTCATTGCAGGGTAAGAAATTGCAGAGTATAATTATTATTTGAGAGTAATTTAAAATTTATAAGCGTGCTATCTCTTTATATATATCGCAACCGTAACTGTGATACATCGAGCTACTCACATTATTTAAATTGATCGAGGATGCTACTTTTGTAATGCATCATTTTGTACAAGCGTCCGTCGCCAGATGTACGCGCACTTGTTAATCAATCGGGACATTCTCAGTCGGTAACGAAGTTCCCATCTCATAATTATCGATAGTTCAGCGCGACAAAAAGCATACATTTAGTAAATTTGTAATAGCGCGCGATTGTCAAATGAGCGTCAACGTATTTTTCATTGACTCGACTGGGAGACGAAATGCGCCGTTGAAATTTTTCACGAGTATTTAATAGTAACATGAAACACTTGTTGGTGTCCATAAAACAGTCGTCCGTGCGTGTAAAGAATATTTAAACTCACAAAACAGGCTTCGTCTTATTCAGCGTATTTTTCCAAATGGGCGACATTTCGTCATCAACGTTTTATTATTTATTTACGCGTAACAGGAACTCATAATATCGACTATCACGCTGAGAATCAATTAACAATTATTTCTTTTCGAGATCACTGATATGATTAGAAAAATTCTTTATATTTTACCTCGATCTCCCGTGGCGATACAGCCCCATGATGATACGTGTGATTAGATCAACGAGGCGCCCATCAATTACGGCCCTGGCAGGAATCCAAGTGCTCCGTTTAGTGGGGGTTTACAGGCTGGGTCACGTGACATAGCTTGCGGCATCTCATGACACGAAATGTTCTCACTCTTCCTCCATGAAATCAGCAAAGAAGACGTATTTATTGTATCCTCGCTCTACGCCCCGGTGAAGATGAGTTTCTAGTCGGAAAACGGCTTGCACACGCAAGTGTGCCAACACAACAAATAATCATGGAGTAAGTAAATACACTTGGTAATTTTGCGGGGCTTTTATCGGCAAATAAAGACAAACGCTCACGGAGCTATCGATTTGGTTGTCGCAGGCGAATCGCCATCTTGGATCCGTGGTTCACGTTAAAGAACGTAGCGAAATATTGGCTATCTGAAATTTTTTTAATTTTCATTTTTTTTGTTTTAGTTTAAGGGTTTTGAGTTTTGCTTTTCATTGTGGTTTATAATTGTGCTTTTTCCTGTTTTTTCTTTCATAATGACTCTGCATTTTAGACTTTACTTAACTGTAACGCTCTGCATGACGTCATTGATTATTGCATCATATAATGCCAAGAATCATAATTTTCGCTAACAACGAGAATGAATTAATTCAAGAATCCTGTGGAATCGTCTGCTATCCATTTATATTTGAAACGCTGTGAATACGAAATTGAGAACTTTTATCAAGAAAAGTATACTCGAGGTCAATGACTTTGGAGTCACGATCTTCGCCTTGTGTAGAAAGTAGATCAGCGATCAATTTTTTGTTTCTTTTTCGTAAGAGAACACGGATAACTGTAATGACGCGTTTGCTGAAAGAAATTAATATCTTGAATTTTTAATTAAAAAAAAACTGTTCGATATTAAGTCATCTCTCTATAAATTTAAACGTAGAGAGTAGTTCCCGCCAAATTTTACCGTAAACTAAAAACCTTTACACTTTGAATATTAAAATTTAAATATATGCTAAGAAAGATCCGACGAGTATATTATTTTGTTAAAAACACTGGCAATCGATAATTTTTATCAAAAAAAAGGTGACATTTGTGATAACATTTTGTATAACGATTGCTATACGTATATCCAATACATGATTACATTTAACACGAATTGCTACAGAAGGTCGAGATTTCGCAATGTTTCCTGATACGGACAATTTTTAAGTTTCGTTAAACAATCTTTATTTGTAATCATTTGATTTCGCAATTTAGTTCGAGAACCGCAAAACTTTCTGTTATAAAATACTGCATGCCAGATTGAACACCGCGTAACAAAAAATGATCGATTCGCAAATAGAATGATATTAAATATTAATAAATATTATTACCCGATTATACTTACGTTATAATAATATATAATTTCGGCTAATAACAAATAAATGCATACAAAAAGAAAAACAATGTTTAACCCAACCCATGTCTAATGCACAATTTTTTCTCTTTACTCTTTTTCAGGGCCAAAATGGCGCTCATTTCGAGCTACGTCGCTACGACGACACAAATTTCTTTTAACCAATTTTTAACGCAATTTTATTGGACTCGCATCAACAATGTCATCCAATCAGGACCAAGAGATGTGGACGTGGAAGGTCGAGCCTGTTTCCCCTAGTGGGACGCCGCCACTGGACACCAATGACGGCGAATGGCTTTCTTTTGAATATGAGACCCCTGTATCTACACCTAGCAGCAATGCTACTGAACCACATATGTACGATGATCATCCGACAAGAGCACAAGTGGCTACAAAACTTTTAGAGGAACTAGACGAATGGATTAAAGAAGGTAATTGGCATATAATTTTCACTATTCTTCACTCTTAGCCACTAAATCTTCGCTGTGTATTAACATGGAACGAGACGTATCTTATTTTTGTTTGAGGTAATTTTTAGGCAGTACGAAAAACGTCTTTTTCTAAGAGGAAGTTGGGATAGATGTAGTAAGAGGATCCTATGGAGGGATGGTAATTGATTTTGATAAAATGGACACTCGATTAAAATCGGTATCAAATATAAATTATTTATTCCTTTGAGAAGGTCGATCGCGTTTACGCACAGGCAAGGAATTCCATAAAAGATTTTCCACGTGTCAAGGTCACTTTATTAAATTAACCTTCAATATCCGTGATCATTCTAATCAAAATCAATCACTGTCTCTCCTGATATGACACTCGCAGTAAATTCTTACAATCGATTAACGATATTACTAATTTTGATTATGCTGCATTCTATAGTCTTAAAAACTTGTCATACATAATCAATACGTTACAACTCAGAATTAACAGTACCTAAAACACTGTTATACGGTAATATTAAATATGTAGATTCACTGATAAAAGATACGTTACAAAAAAAAAATATTTTGCTGACTAACAGACCGACTATGGTAAACAAAAAATGAAAACGCACGTGTCGTTCCGGTAAATTAAGCAATCAGGAACAAACGGATAGAAGGAAGAGAAGAAAAAAAAATAAAATCAAGGTCCCGTCAATTTGTAAGAACCGATAAGAAAATCGATTGGATATCGGAATTGCAATCTGCTTGATATTCGCAAAGACACACTCAATCCACGAAGATACACTTAATATCCCTAAGTGCTATTCCAATATTTTCATTTCTGACAGAAATTTGTTGAGCCGAAGAACGACAAGTATAAAAGCCCTTGTCGTGGCATATATAATACAATGGAGTTCAATATGTGCGTAGAGAAATTGTACCCTGCGAAAGGATCAATGCATATTTCTTTTATCAAGAGGAATTCTTTAAAATCAATCTTTACACTTGGAATGATTATGTCTCATCCACAGTACAATTATCTATCTTCGTGTCACTTATGCGTTCGATGACCTCAGTTCATTTTATATCCGTTCCTACGTTGTACGGAGAGATGAATACGAACGTCAATGCTTTAAGGTTACGTGTATGGGATATATTCGAAGGGGAAGGTGATTGGTAACCTTCATCCGGCAAACATACGTGTGTCCAAACATTCGAAAGGCATACTTGATAATGTTTGTCACATGCTGTCGGAATAGTACCAACGTGTTTGGCAGTATTGAAATAGTTTATTTGCATGAGTTAGAAGGGGGAAATGCGAAGGACTTGTACGTTAGAAAATTACCTGTTCGATCCAAGGAAAAGTTGTGTCCAAAGCGCTACAGATTGATTCAGTAGAAATGTACTAATTGGAATTGACAGTCGAAGAGAGATTGCTAAAAGAGAAAGAATAAGAATTTATCTCAATTGACAAATATAAGCATAGGAATCTTGATACCGTGACAATGCCAAATAACGCATGATCCAAGGATTATAATATTAATCCGATGGGTTTAATCTGAATGGACCTGTACAAGGTATATATAACGTTGGACTAACAACTACTGACTAAGGTATAATATTCATAAAATTTAATTGCACGAGAATTGCAAAACAGGAAAATACCTTGAGATAATTAAACTAGCTTTCCCTATTTACCGTTTGACAAAAAAAAATTTAATTGCACTAAGAAACTCTGACGTTTACTATTAACCAGTTATGATAGATACGACGAAAAATATAGTCTTCGTGCAAAAGGTATTTGTACAGTTTACCAAGAGAATCCCATAAACAATAGTTGTAAACATATCAGTTCATAACAGCCAATTCCGATCTTTCTCTTGGATTCAAACTCTTCGATATCGAGAATTCACGTTGCAAGTGTGTAAAGAATATTAACGACACGCATTATGACGGTTGAAAATTTTTTTCAAAATCTTTTTCATTCCACTAAAAAAGAGAGTGGAACAAACTGGTTAACCTCTAGGACAAGCAAGTCTATCCGCGAACCTAACGGCAGAGACATAAGCAAAGTAGGTACGGCCGGCCGCCTGCAAAGCATAACGCTGTAGGAGTGAAGCCATTAGGAGTAAAAAAAACAGTGGCTAAAGAGAGGGGAGGCTTTGCTCAAAGGCATGGTAACAGAAAGTATCGGCCAATGGTAGTGGAAGTGGTTAGTGCTATATCGAAAGCAAAGCGAGAGAGCTGCACAATGTTTGCAAAGAAGGGGGAAGTCCAAAGATAAGCGCCAGCCAAATCCCTACTGTCTGCCGGAGACACCGAGAAACGCTACACTGCTACACGATATACCATTACCAGATCCCACTTCTCCTTTTCCACTGTTGGCGCTTCGTATGCCACTTCAGTATATTCCCCGCCGACGACTCAGATAGCGCGTCAGTCAGTCGGTAATAGTCCAGAGTCCCGTAGTGCATTTCTGATACTGTTCGACATCACGTGTCCCTAGAATCGTATAAATATTTGCAGCTTCTTCCATAACGGATTATGCACAAGTAACAGTGTGAATAATTCGAATCTACACAGTGAAAATTGATTGAATCGAGAGTGAACAGATATCTGTAACCGTTCTCGCTGTTTTAAAACACGCTAGTGTTCAGTCTGGATATAAATTTCCTCGAGGATCATTATCTAGATCTTGTTTGTGCCTGTGTCTCGCGTCCATACGAGGGTATGACTATCGTACCGTAATTGAATATCCGTTTTATGGAATTGCCAGTTTTCGTAAGTTCATAAAGGCCCGAGGTCTCGTGTCTGGTGATACTGGCATCTTCAAAGGTGACACAAGTGATCGATCCAGGGTCTCGATGTTGGAGCGTGCTAATGTTGTATAATAGCATGCAGTTCGCCTATCGTTACACGTGGAACCGAGAGATCATTGTTGCATCACAAAAACTAGTGAAAAGACGTTGAATAACAATCGCGATTCTAAGGACTTAATCGTAACGCGCGTCGCTGCTAAAACAAGCCCGTCTTCTCCAAACAGGACGATACAACATCTGTTGGCGCTATTCAACAACGCAGGATCTTCTCATACAACAACGCTCTTCTGCATCCTTTCCTTATCCTTTGCTTCGTTTATTTCGATCGTCCTTACCCATAAGAAACTGTCTTACGTCTCGCACTAGAAATGATGGCTGCTCTCTGCTATGGCGGTACGTTTATGATGCAACTGCTAACGAGAGATACAACTTCTCTTATTGCGTATGGCAAAATAGATTCTTAGCGTAAATAGCGTTTTTAGTAGAGATTCAGGAATTTTAATGATTATTAACCGTCGCTATGTCAAAATATGGATTTGTCGATCGGCCAGGTAATAATAGTGCGTTGGCCTTCTCCCGTTTTTCCTGCTTTTAAAAGTAACTCCTAGGTTAGGTTAGATGGGCGGTGGGTTATACTCTACATAGGAATTTCGGAGTTTGGACACAAGATTCGCGTGGAAGGTCGAATGGATACGAGTTTAACCGGTATCGGAGAATGGCGGACGCAGTCGCTGCGATTGTTGCTATGTTTCGTTTTTTTTTTCTTCTTCTCAGCTTGGTTTTTCCTTACTTATTTTTTACGATCGTTTTTTTTTAATTCTCTCGAAAAATCCGACATTCTTCACGGAACACGTTTAATCTACATCGAACGCGTGACGAAGATAACTGCCAAGTTGGAATATTTTCTTTTTTCTCTTTCTTCGTTACGTATTCTCTTGCCTGTTTGTGTACAACATCGTGCTGCTGGGTTTGTTGATGATATTGCTTAGATTATCCCGTTTCATTGTGATGCTTGTTGCGCGCAGGGAAAGTGCCAACCGCGTGAAGTTGGCTGTACTTATAATTCACGAACGCAAGGTCTTAGAGTGCCGTCAGATGGAGCGTACATAGCGTACCGCGTAATTCTCGCAGCCAATTGCGAAGCCGCAATTCCGTTCTATTATCTAGCGGAAAACTAAGAACAGTATGTGATTGGTTGGCGCAAATTACGCGGGTACGCTAAGTACGCTCCACGGGAAATCAGGCTTAAACTTTCCTGTGTCCCAATGTATCTCCTGCCAAATTCTATAAGCATTTGAGCTGATCTAGAATTAACTTTGTTATTTAAAACGCATTTGTTATTCCTTCCTGCGTGAATCCCACGGAGCACACGTGAGATTGTTAATCTCACGTGATTTTGTAAAATTTCCAAAAATCCGAAGATTATGTCATCCAGCACTTGCCAGTTTTGAGTGCGTACTGCGGAATTTTTGAATCGCTTTAAACGCGACAAATTTATTTAAACTGCCAAGATAATTTTTGATATTCTAATGTACCCGAAAACAAAAAAAAAATACAAAAATCTAGATGACGTTTTAGAGGCAGACTATTTTAAGCCGTCCAGGATAAGATATTTCAAAAGACTTGTAGACACAAAAATCACTGGAAAAAAAAAAACATAAGGTAAGTATCGTCAGGCCAGAAGCAGTGCTTCAGATATCACACTAATCATTATAGCGATAGTCGATAAAAGGTCTTCAGGCATGAAACGTCATTTCTTCCCGTTTAAATAACATATTTCAAAATTCTAACCCAATGGAATTTAAACGCATTCATAGCTATCGTTAGTTTCGATAGAATCAGAATTTTTAAAGAATTCGACAAACTTCGCTATCTAATCTAGAAATACGTGACAAATAGTTTTCCTACTATTGTCAATGAATACAAATCATTAGGCGACGAAAAGTTAATGGACGATTTATTGACCCATCGATTTACATGCATAACCTAACCTATCCGAATTTCAATAGGCAAACGATCACAGTGTTCAATCTATTGAATGACAAGTATGAAAATCAGTCTTTAAATTTTAAAGGAAAAAGACGACGACTTATCTCCGTGCTGGAATATGATTATTCTGTTCACTGTAAGAACGTCACGTACGCGAATGATGACTCGAGCATCATCAGATCGATTCTTGTAGAGCAGTAGAAATATCGATTAGTTATATGGGCATTGAGTAACTATAAAAAAAAAAAGGAATTTGTAAAAAAAAAATTCAATTCCCATCAGATACGTAATATTGAATTATTCTAAATCCAATAGAATCGTAGAAGATTTATAAAATGGCGTAGCAGTCAGGTAGCAACAGTGAACATATGTTTACCTCGGAATTACATATATCGCTCCACCGTAGAGATACTAGTTGACTGCCGATGCAGAATACTGGCTTATCTAACCTCTTGCCCTCGGCATTTAAATAAAGATATGTTAGGAAGCGTCAAAGGAGAGTCGTGGCGGGGGCAAAGTTTCTTACGAAAAGTAGGTCAGGGCCGGTAATTCCGAATGTAAAAATTCGTGCGTATCGGTGCACGGGCATCTGCGAGTATCGTGAAATAAAAGCAAGCGGAAACGCAAATATCAACGGCGCTGTAACATTTTTACAAGGATACGGCGTTCGTAAATTGCTATTAATTCGCCTCCATTGGGGGTACTTGCGACATCAATTTAATCGATGGGGAATAGAAAGTTTATTCGCTTATACATAAATAAAGAGACGACATATACTCTGCGTTGGTCTTGTTTGTTGATCTTATTTTTAGTAAATTTCTTCGATTGCCTTTCTTTTATATATATATAATTTTTCTTATCACGCCTATACAGTTCCTTATCGGGATGGAAGTTTCTGGATGGTTGAATGATTTTTTTTTTCTTTTTATTAAAATTATTCAGTATTCCTTTCAAGAATTAGCCTTTTGAGATACAGTAATAGTATTTGCGTTGAATTTTTGTATTTTGATTTTTAAAAAACACCTTATCACAAGTCGCGATACGTAACGCAATAGTGTAACGATATATTTTCTTTTTCCAAGATGTCTAACGTTGTTCTTGACTATCGGTCGGTCATGTTTATAAATAAATTTTGAAATAATATACTTTGCGATTTTTTTAAACAATCTGGCGATCACCTACGGCCATGGTGTACGTGAAATTAAATGTACTTAAAAAAAACTTTATTTAAAAAAAATAAATTACAAAAATTTGGAATTTTAATTATCTCCTATACAGATTCGCTCCTTTGGATTTTAGTGTTTGCGCGGATTGCGACGTGAGTTTGCGGCAAAGAAACCTGTTTGGTTCGTATTAGCATAACCAGTGTCTGGCTTATCGTTGTAACACGAGAATGTATGAGATTTATAAAATCGTATATAGTAAATTCAAAGAAATTTTCAAAAAAAATCATCACCACCCGACAATCCGTGCAGTTTTTTTTATTTTCAAAATTGAAAAAGACGGCAAAATTATATTTTAGATTTAAAATTTTATTACAGCCATAATTCAACTTTCTACCCGGGAGTTGAAATCTTATCGTGACCGCCTTGATTAGATATTAAAAGTTTTCGGTTTTCTCGACTTTCTACTTCCCTGTTAGGCGGTGGCGTCGAGCAACGACGATTTCGTCGCTCCAATCTCACCAAATGCATACGATAAGCGAGAAATTCTTTCACAATAGTGAAAAACGTTATCGTGTTGACATAACCTAATAATTTCGAATGATTATATCGAACACATACATAATTTTTACTCGCTACACTCAATTAAGATTCGACGAGATTATCGGCGCGAGAATAAAAATTTTGCTTTCGATTGCCAGAAAATTAAAAAAAAAAAATTATCACGCTCCAAGAGAACCAATAGACCATAATCAATAAATAATCGCTATCAATTAAATGCATTCCTTTGGTGAAAGTTCCTTTGCCTTGTCCGATCGTCTCCCTTTTTTTATTTCTCATATAACTCGCGCTCCTACGATCATTGTCATTTACATTTTGCGTCATCCGCGCGTAACTCGCGACGCGCGGCTTCGAATCGCGTTCACCGTGAACATAGCAAATTGTCAGGTCGGCTTATACACTGTGGAGAATATATACGGCAAAGGTGGGAGTAATGATCGATCCTTGATCGGTAACAAGATTTTTCCGCTATGAATAAAACGTGGAAAGATTTTTTGTTAAAAAAAAATTTTTTTCAATCTTCAATTTCCCACCACTAAAAACCGCTGCTACGCTACTGAACCAGATTGTAAAATTAATTAAAAAAAAGTAAAAGTTCGAGGTCAACGTTATCATTAATCGTGTTTGCGATAGAGATTTATAAGTTTCAAGGTCCTCAAGGTATCCGATCCACTGTAAACAGCAAAGTGATTCATAATTGATTTGAATGAAGTGTCGCAAATGATTTTGTATCGCGCGTGTTACTGAGATTCGTTCAATCAGAGACAGTTAAGGCGCAGGACGTTAGAAACCTGCAGCCGGCAGCAGCTGCTGTACAACGTGCAGCCTGTTAGAAATATATAAAAAAAATTTTTAATTTTCCCTTTCTGATAAGACCGAAATTTTAATCGACAGTCGCATCCATTGGGAACAGAACCTGCTGAATTTTTGTACGAGTCGGTTTATTCGTTGGAAAAGGAAAAAATATTTTTATCCAGAGCCGATGTCGAAACTAAACAAATGTCTTACAGACTCAGTATATGTCAATGAAAATACGTGAGAATTAAACATGAGAAATTACTCCCTTGCCGTTCGATTTCATTTCCAATAAACAACAACAAGGTCGGTCCACACGTCGGGCCATTCACGATTTGGCTGAGCGTTCGAAGTTGTGCAAATCGCAAACGTCCCATGATTTATATACACGTCTATGGTACAATTAACTTAACGTTGCAAGATGTCCGATAAATAATTACTAATTACGATCAAGTGCGAAACGTAAAGGAAATTTAGTGTATGTCGCGTGTAGTCCAGTCAGCTCTACAATTTGTTTGAGAAGTTTTATTTACATTTGGACCGGCCGATCTGTCGCGTCTTTGATACGATTCCGTGATGTCTGGCCCGGTCGACATATCACGTCTCTGACACGAAATTGTAAGCCAAGGGTTTAAATGGGCGAAATTCACGTTATCGATGTTACATATTATTTCAAGCTGCTAGAATATTGAGGAATTTTTATCGATACGTCTAACCAGTGTATAAATATTGTCTTAGCATTTGTCTGAACGAACGCGTACAGTTGGCTCCACTGGTCTTGTTAAATTCATTATAATTTTTAGCTTCGTTTCACGTTATTCTATCCAAGATTACAAAATCGCATAAAAATTTTACCTATAAGCTATTTATTTCTTTTAATTTATTCATTACTTCTGATTATTCATTGAATCTAGTTTTATATACTTATATATTTAGCATATAAATATATATATATGCTTTATGTGTTATCGGTCATTCGTAACATTCCAAAATAACACGCGTCATCTACAGCTAACGACTGCATGTTGACTTGTCCGGCAAAGTACGTAATGTTCGGAGTGGGGGAAACGTCGTTAAATATTATTCTTTATGAGAAGAAAAAAAAAAATAAGAAAACGAGTTTCTCGTTTTCCTAGTTATTATTGCGCGCGTCCATGAGATTACATTTACATGGACTGTTTGCCCCACCCTGTAGTCGACGATACGATGATCGAGGGGCGATGGAAAATATGGACGAGAGCAAAAAAAAAAGTTACGGAGACAATTGTTAGCTCATCGATATTTTCTTGGAATTTACAGGTATAATTAATTATCATTGTTTATACCTTATCGTTAAAGAATATTCTACGATTTTTATCTGGCGTCGATCTATATTCACGTTACGTGTATGGCTGCTGCTCGAGCCATTCGAGTTTTTATGGATGAAAATGATTTTTTTTTTTTTCTTTGTCATAGAATTGAAAGTTGTCGCAGCGCCGATTCGAATGGCAAGTTGTATGAGAAAAAAAAAGTAAAAAAATGGAACAGAAGCCTGAAGGCAGTCGACAAAATACATCATTGTTAGAAACTGGTGTAGGACTAAATTAGCGTGACGGGAAACCAATGACAGAGGAATTCTAGGAGTATTGATATCAATGGATTATGTAGATATATTAATCTTTATATCTTTGCGCATTACATAACGTAACGTAGACACAACGATAAACATATATGTTCATTGTTTTGAATATAATTTATACTGTAGAATGAATAATTCTAGTATTAATAATAATAATTAAATTATCCTTGAAGCAACGTCAATACGTAATACCTTTATTGATCCAATAATCGGACTATTTCCTTATGAAATCATTTTTCTTTTTTTAATCGAGTATGATAATATATGGTTTGAATCGTTGGTTTCGTTTAGCGCTATAAACTTCGTTATCTGATAATTGTACTGGGGAATGAATCGGTGAGAAGAGATTGAGAAGTATTATTGTTATTATACCGTAGTACGAAAGTACATTGATTATCAAAGAACAAGCATTGTATATTATATTGGGATTAAAGTCCCCAGTATACAGAATGACTATTCTGTTGATACTTGGCGAGAATTATAGCGAGGAGGATCTACAATGTACTTGTACAAAGAGAAAAAGAGAAAAAAAAAAGAACAAGATAACTCTAGGCAAACGTGCAGCGATCGTATCTAGTTCTAAATAATCACTGAATAGTATTAGTTATAAATAGAAAAGACTGATAAGACGAATTAAATGTTACAAAAGTCATGGTTTACTGGAATATCAGCTTTGTCATAGCGACCTACAAGGATTCCTTTGTTAGTCCATAAGAGAAGCGGAATTTAAGAAAAAGCATGTAAAATTTTTGACGTAACCAACTAAAATTCATATTATCTTGTTTGCAGAACCCTTCTCGAATTGGTTGGAGCAGAAAATCGAAATTCCAATATTCGACGAACTACCAGCCCAAGAATGTGTCCAGAACCGTGGAACGATTTATCCCGAGCTGGTCAAAGAGCCAGAGCATCATCAGCAGGATACCACCCAGACGCTGCTGCAAGAATTCGAAAGCGTCCTGGGGGACGTCGAAGCATGTCATCAGATAACTCCTCCGATCGGTTCATCAGCATTAACACCACCGCAGTCACCACCTCCAATGAAAATTCCATCAACCGGTACACAACTGTTAGTAACCCTACAGCCTGTAGAACCAATGTCAATGCCCATGATCACGCAGCAATCAAACTACCATACAATGACGATTCCTGTAACGAAACCAGCGTCGTTCCTGGGACAATTCCCTGGGTCCCAGGCCAAGGTAATGTTCCCTGTGGAACAGTGGAACCCGGAGAACGTCTCCTTGGAGCCTCTTGGAGGAGACGTGGCAAGTGAATTGGCAGCTGTCGATGAGTACGTACGTTCTTGCGCAGAAGACATACCGCCGGCGAGTCCTTGCACCAGTTCCGGTGGTAGTTACATGTCATCTGAGGATTCTGTCGATGATCCTGATTGGACTCCAGAGAGCATACCCACCGCTGAGATATCGCAGCCAGGACCTTCTTCTAAGAGCCGTCGCAAGCCTTATTCTCGACCCAACGTTGAGGATAAGAAAGTGCGCAAGAAGGAACAGAATAAGAACGCAGCGACGCGCTATAGGCAGAAGAAGAAAATGGAAGTCGAGGAAATACTTGGCGAGGAACGTGAGCTCGCTGATCATAATGAAAAGTTGGAAAATCAGGTTAAAGATCTGCAGCGTGAGATAGGGTATCTGAAAGGTCTGATGAGGGACCTTTTCAAGGCGAAGGGTCTTATGAAATAATCCATTCGTTCAAATTAATCTTGTACCTTTTATAAATCTATCTTTATTTTTTTACTTTAATCAGTCTAATTCGTAGTCTCTTGACATCTTAGCGTATATACGTGCATATACCGTAGATAAATAATTATATACACATATATATATACATATATCACTGTATCGATCAGAGTATACTGTAACGATAACGGTTTTATTTTATACTTTCTTTAATTTTATTCAAGTGTAGCCACTTTACTCTAAATCATCAATTTTGGACTTGTACTTCGTGTGGTTATCTGGTATTGTATCTGCTACCACGGTCACTAATTTTTAACACCTAACAAATCTTTGTAAACTGGTCCACGAAGGACAGCTTTAAAGAGGAACGTCACTAAGGACAAATTTATTGTTTAGATGGAGCAGTCCTATGATGTGCTTTGATGTGCGGAAAATCTGCTGCTCTTGAAAAACTTTGAAATTCTATGACGCTCCTCCTCAACGCAGCGAGTCCTTTTGTTCCAAAATTCTTTTAACCAACGAATTATCATATTTTCTTACAGAAAATGTATTCGAAACTGAAATAAACGGTTATTCGGTGGAAAAAAGTCCTTTTTGGCTTAAAATTGAACCTTACTGTCGTTAAATGATATACGGTAGAAAATTAATTAGCAATTAAGTAATTAATAGCGTTGAATCGAAATTTGCATGCATTGTAAAACAAGCCGGAAGTTGAAACTTCCAATTTGCTTCCTCCGAAACGTAGGTAGTGTACGAAGTCCCTATATGAGGAAGCATTTTCATTTTTTTTTAAATTTTTGGCTTCCTCATAGATGAATCTTCGTTCGCTACCGACGATTCAGAGGAAACAAATTGCAAAATTTAAATCCTTGGCTTCCTCATATAGAGTCTTCGTACGCTACCTACGATTCGGAGGAAGCAAATTGCAAGTTTCAACTTGCGGCTTGTTTAACGTGAGTACCAAATTTGATACATATCACGGCTGAATGATGTTCTATACTTTTGGAAAGTTGAAGCTAAATCGGTCTAAGTTGACGGGACTTATATTGATAAATTTAATTTTTCGAAAAATTCAAAAAATCATAAAATCAAAATTTCTCCATGGATTCGGCCCAAATGCAATACTAACCAACCTTGGATACAAATCTCTTCGTCAAGAACTATTTAGACGAATATCACAAAATTTGCGATCGCTAGAGTGATAACGCCCTTTTTTTGGAAATTTGAAAACGACATAAAATCTGAACCGCAGCTTGAATAATGACGAAAATTATAGTCAACGAAGGTATTATAAAGCTGCACATGCCTGCAAAATTTGGGGACTGTAGCTAAAACCGTTCTCGAGTTATAAACGTTTGAATTTTGGGAGGCCATTTAGTACACACACACACAAATCCAGACATTTTCTCCAAATGTGTTTTGTCGACGTTTTGACACATTCTGAACATGGTGACATTAAAATCTCGAAAAAAAAATTTCCCATCGTCACATAGCTTCCTCTATGAGGAAGCAAGAAATGTATTGTCTCAAAGCGTTTTTTTTTTTCGTTACCATGTTATAATTAAAGCAGCTGATTCGCCTGATACGAGTTCAAAGGACGCGGTGACAAGATCTTCAGGCAGCAGTATAATGAAATAACGGAAATTGTGCAATTTCCTGTGTATTTCCTGTGTATCCTATTAATGCTATTTTATGCGTAAAGCAACGTTGAGTACGGCGAATACGCCTGTGGATAGGCAACAAGGTAGACACGAGTAATAGGTATACTTTACAATAGCGGTATTAATACTTACAGTATCTTAAAGATCTTACTTAAAGGTAAACCAGACTTTTAGTACGTCTGTTAAAAAACACAATTGTACAGCTGTACAACCTAACAACTGCTATACAGCTTACGAACAGCTGAACTTATTCAATAATGTCAAGTACCGTATTTTGTACAGGTTGTTTCATAAATGATCAGTACATTTCAATGTTACATAGTTGAACAAAAAATTGTACAAAGTCCGTGCATACAGATTAGCCTATTGGCAGGCGCTACGGTCTGTAGTTATCTCGTTGCGGAATGGAAAATTGATAATCACTGCAGTATAAACATAGATTACTGAAATAATTAACCTTTTTATTGATTTCCATCAAACGTATCTAAGCTCAATTATCTATGCAAGAAATGTATATCAGGCATAAATTTCTCAGCAAGATCATCAACATTTGTTACGCTTTCCGAGCTAGGAATTTTTTTATCGTATTTAAAACCTAGCTGGCCTTTCAATTATTCGTGCATTATATATTTTTTATCATGTCGAACGAAAGCAAATCATGAAAAACAAAGTGGAATCCTAACGAGCGTCATTCCGATACTTGTAATTAAATTACTCTTACCGGGATTCTCTAGGAAGTGACATTCTCTTGTAATACGCGTACACGCATTTAAGAAAACGTTTAACAGCCATTTTGTACACAGGTACAATTAATTTGTCAGTCTCGAAAAATTTAGTCCCACGGTATAATTCTATTGAATCTTGAGTATTGCACAATGCGACGGGCGACAAGCAAAATAAATTTTCACGTCCTTCACTATTGGAAATGCAAACAAGTCACGAACGGTGCGTGCGAGAGACGCAACAAAAACCAAACAAGAATTCAAATATATTGAGACTCCATTTTGAATTGTCAATATATATATGTGTGTATATTAAATTTCCTCTAATATATCGCGACTATCTCACATTTTTTAATGAGCAAGATCATCTATTACCGAAGATCAATAATCGACTTTTCCGTACAAACAAATGTGAAAGCACCCTTGACTTCGTTAGTTCTACCTCGAATAGCTAATGTGAAAGCACCTTAAGTCCCCCCTGGTATCATGTTTATGGAAGTTTCTCTTGATATTAATCTGACTCTCTTTGCTTGTCGCTTGCAAGGCTAGTTTCTTGCTCTTTCTTGATTGTTGCTGGAAAAATGAAGCCTCGTAACTGTACGAAAAGAACAGTTACCCTCATGGCACGACTGCAGTACCATAATACGGTAAGTATAGACTGTCAATGCGTTAGATTATTTTTGTTATTGCTTTCTTGTTATCGTTATTAAGAATTATCGAATATAATAAAGATGTCAACTTACGGTCTTTCTATTATAATTAAATATCATAGTTTTACGTCATGTCCTTTTGTATATCCCATATACTTGCGTTTGAGATTCTTGTATCTGGCGGAATGGTACAATTGTGCCTTTCAGATTTACTGTACTCTTGTACCTTGCAACGATACTGCAAGCAGATAACGTAAGATCTTTGACAAATTGCACATCCGCCGAGTCGTAAACCGTGACTCTCCTGACAATTTCTAGTGCGCGAATCATAAAGATTACAATGCGCCATTATACAATTGCGAATGTGCATACATATACAAATCGTCTGTCTTAAATATCATCCACAGTGAAACAATCTGTATGAAAAAAAGAGAAAAGAGAAGGGCGCGTATAGTGATGAATTTATCATAAATACAGTCTATTACGTTAACAACACTGTTATACGTCCTTGTTAAATCCGTTGATTTACGCTGACAAATTTTTACAAAATCAATAAAAAAAAGGATCCCAAAGATACAAATTATACGTATATTCTCTATGCAATAATCCATCACACAATAGGTCAACAAAAACAATTGGAAAAAACAAATTCAAAAATTATTCATTGATCCCGTGCTTTAAAGCATGTATAACATAACCTATAAAAAAAGTTTCTGTACATTGTACAATAGTATGCATACCTATTATATCTGTACAGATCCCGCATCCATAAGAAGGCAAAGGAACAGAGGAGGGATTCGTATGTACAAGTGCACGTACTGGTTACAAATCGGGATGAGGTGTTCCCCACCTGCCGTTCGACTCAAGGAGGCAAGAGTACTCTCCTCACAGGAACCGTAGTGTAACTAGTGCACCTTTCGCCTTGACTACGTAGGTTCTACTCTCTGGAACCGAGAGAACAGTCAGTCCGTAGAGAGAGAAGCGGAGAATCGCATCTCCGGAAGATCGCGCGCGTCCTTTCCGAGTCGAGTCGAGTCGAGAAAGTATCGGCTGTTATTTTCGAGCATTTCGCATCCAGCCGGATCGCGGTAGCGCCGTGTCTTACTGGAGTTCGATTCGTGTACTAGACTGTCGTATAATAAAGTGGGGTTATGAGGCAGGAAGAAAGTTTTGTATGAAAATAATATACGTACATTCTTCATTTAACCGGTCGTACTATTGAAGCAAACGTAGTTTTGGGTCCACGATGGTTCGAGATTTACGAGAACTGCGATCGAGTGTGGCTGTGCTTAGTGTTTATCGTGGCGTGAAATATTCTCCTGGTGCCTGATGCCAACGGTGCTTCGATACGGGACGTTACACCATGTAAGAAGCAAAAGCGATTCTGTTCTTCCTTCGTTGTTGAATTTTAGATATTTTTCTTCTCGTTGTATGAATTAATGTAGCGCGAATTTTTTTGAGGTTAAGTACGTTGCTTTTCAGAGTGTCAGCTGGACGGTTTGACGGGTCGAACAATGACGTGTTTATGATTTTATATATTTTGTGCAGGAGTGATTTTGTTTGTCTGTTTTTAATCTTTTGGGTCTTATTGAAATTGTTATTGGAGCTATAACGGGTCGGAATGTCGTTCTTTTCTTTCTTGGGAATATGTCATTCGAGGGACAAGATACGTATTTGAATTTTAAATCCCACGATGAAACTGAGATTGTGCCTTTATACGGTAATATGGTGAAATCTGTCTGCTTGGTGTATCCTGGTTATTATTTTATATGACTAGAATGTGGATTTCGGAAACATGGAGTGCAGTGAATATTTTTGAAAATTTTTGTTCTATCTTATCTGATTTTGACGATCTGTTGACTAATCCAATGTTAGTTTATATGAAAAAAAAACTAGTCGTCTACGTCATTCTCATACGTATCTTAACTCATCTTGGGACTCTTGTGAGCGCAGCTGACGTTCTTTTCACGTTTAATCATATTCAAAAAATTTTTGCAAATGAATCCGTGACGTAGATGCGCTTAAAAATAACGGATTGACCAAAAGATTAATCAATGCGCCTGACGTTACTTAATTCTTACCTACTTATTGCTTCCATCTACTCGATTACATATGCGACAAAATTTTATTTACAAATTGCAAGAAAACTTCGTTTAAATAAGTTTGAAATTTATTTTCTAAACTAGTAGGCGAATTTCGAAAAAAAATGACCTACGTACCTGAAGAGCACGATTGATTACCTCAAATTGGAACAACGTATTTGAATAAGCAGAACGTGTCTTATTTTGACTCGACTGTCCACAGTATACATTTAAGTATGCTAGTCGATTATATCGATAAAATCACATATAAAACGCAAACCACGTATGGAGGCTTGGAAAGTGCCTTGAAAAACTCGATTTGCCGTATACGATTCGCCATGGTAAATTCGTCCGAATAATAGAAGGTGACGAAGTCAATTCACGGAACGAACAATCTGTTCGATAAAATTCTTTAAGACCAATTTGATTTATCTTGACAATTTTATGTTACTTATTTATTTATTTTTTTTTTTTATTAATCAAAAATAAAACAACATTACGATTGTACAATCTTATACGCACTTATAAATGCTACTCACTGAAGACCTTAACCTAAATTTATTCTAACGTGAAGATTACAAGCTCGCAGACTGCTAAATAATTACCTCGAATTTTATCGTGACGTTAATTAAAACGCTTTAACTTGCGCATCTGATTAATAAAAAAAATATCAGATCGTGCAGTTAAGGATCATTATCCATAATATATTGTGCATGAGATACAAGAATAACGATCGACTTCAATCAAGATTCAATTAATTGATCGCTATGATTATTAATGATAATAATCGTAATTTATCGTAAAAACCAATTATATGATTTATACGATAATATTTAAAATTTTTTAATTAAAAAGAATATTCCTCCTCTCTTATCCTGCGCATACAATCAATGACTATTTAGGTTTGTGCATTGTATGTACTTCGTAAAATTTCTTGTACTGCATCGTATTAAAATTCACCTCGTAATTAATCGATGACAGAAATCATCGACGATCCTTAAACATTACGTGGAAGGAAGTACTCGCTATTTTTATTGGCAGTTTCTATGCAGACATTCAATATCTCTGACGCATCGCTATTGATAGAGACGCAAGAAAATAATGACGTTCAGGTACCTTTTTTGTCTAAGGCACAATATTGTATTTGTTTTGAGATATTTATGAGTAGTAAAATTGTCTATTGTATCTTGAGCTATTTTTACGTTGATTATTTAGTATCAAAAATCCTAAGGTGTGGTCCCGGTACTCGGTTGCAATTCGATTGCCGAAATTCCATCTCGGTACTTTACGTAAGGCAGCTTTAGGTAATCTTTCCGTAATTATGTAAATTCTTAGATGACAGATTAACATTGCCCCTTTTTGATGCCCGATAGGCGTGAAATTTGTATAACTGAGTAATTTGCAATATAGGACGTAATATTTTGTCAAGGTTTGAGTAACGCGTTTAGGAAGTTGATAAAATTTTTGAATTTTTTTTTCTAGTGGGAAATTGTTATATGAAAATATTAATTAAAGTATCATTCGTGTATTTGACTTTGTATAGTGAATAGTTTTCATGGAGCCAACGCGTCAAACACAAAGGCTGTGACTAGATCGTGAAATAAATACTGCGACTACATCCTGAAATAAAGGCTACGACTACATCGTGAAATAAATACTGCGACTACATCCTGAAATAAAGACTGTGACTACATCCCGAAATGGTCATGGATGTGTTCCATCACCTTTCGCTTTTTGCCACTTAGCTGCTTACGCAATTTATGTTCCTTGCTCGGCCAATCGAGACCTTAAAAAGTGAAATGGTAGTCGTTCGATGAGGTCGATAATTAATTGTCATTCGTTAATTTATCAGTGGTCCGATTTGATTTTTGGAAATACATTTTTTTTATTGCCATCATTAGGATTTTATCGATAATAGCAATTGTGGTGATTGTAGGTTATGAATTATTTATTTTGTCAATATATAATGATCAGGTCGATCGAGGAATAAATATGAGGAATATGCAATTAACAGGGGTTTCTTTAAGTCATTATAGAAATTTAAAAGAAATAATAATTTAAATAATTATAAGCTGAAATGCATATATTGCCCAGATACAACGATTTCAGGTTTTTATAGTCAGAAAAAAATTAATTAATGTTTACATTAACGTAGATTGGCTCGTGATTAAATAATAATATCCTGGATTTATCTAAGCATTGATTAGGATTATCAAAAAATAATTAAACCAAATAATAATTTCTCTTTGAGATCACTGGAGTCGAGTGAATTTTTAAGGTAGTTAGATTAATCGGAAGTCGCATCAGGCGATCAATTTAAAGTGGTTTTGGATTCTGGTTAAATATTTATCGATCAATATTGTTTTGTGTTACTCATATTCAATTTTGAAAATGACTCAACCAAGAGAAAGTGGTATTAATAATATAGTAAGATATGTAAGTAGGACCATATACGTATCCAAATAGAAACACGAGTATTTCGAGAGTATTAAAAGACCATTAACTAAAGATAAGAAAAAGTGAAAAGAAAAAAGAGCAAGAAAACAGGTCACGTGAGATCCGCGATATATTCGCATAGCTTAAACTTCCGTCATAACTCGTACAAACAATAAGAGCTATCCGAGGTTATTACGTATTAAAAATAACATAAAACTGTAGAAACAGCTAAAAAAAATTGAGAATTCGTTTCGTAAATGGCAGGTGCAATTTTTTGCATTACTCGCAAGTACAATGAGAATACGGTGCGTCATTCAGGCCGAATGCAATGACTTTCCGTTCAGATAACTATAGAATGAATGTTAGGAGTAGATTTAAAAAAAAGGTTTCAAAAAAAATTTGTCGTTTGAAAATTGTCAGTCCTTCCAATACGAGCGACATGGATTTTTAACCTAAAAAATTTCACTCTTTACTTTAACGAGAATACGTGTCACTATATCACTATGCTAATAGCTTCGCCATACATAGAGCAACTCGAGGCTTCTCTCTTGGCTTCGTACTACCTACACTTACCTGTCAGATTCCAGTATGCATGACCATTCAAGGATTGGCTACGCGTCATCAGGTGGAAATAGCAACGCCTGTTGCTGATGCGTAGGCGTCGTGCCGATATCTCGTTCCTTACAATAGTTGTATGACAAAAATTGCAGCTGAGCAAAGAGATGACAAAATTTTGTGACGATCGTTGAATATTTGTTAAGCCTGTTGCTGATGCGTAGGCGTCTTGCCGATATCTTGTTCGTTACAATAGTTGTATGACAAAAATTGCAGCTGAGCAAAGAGATGACAAAATTTTGTGACGATCGTTGAATATTTGTT
>JARQSW010000581.1:0-17339 GCA_030142375.1 Calameuta pallipes | reverse complement strand
TTCAGATACGAACTTAGCGCATCAATTTACTTAAGGATAAAGAGGTATCCTAGCATTATGTTTTTGAGCCGATATATTGGCTTTCCGGCCCTTTAAAGGTTAAGTGGCAAGAACGCCGTAACCCGAACATTGCGAAGGAGACAAGAACTGCTCATGTAAAAGTGCAAATATACAGCTCTGCTGGGGTAGTTTGAAAATAAAGAAAAATTGCTGTGAGCCCCGGCATGGCAGATTAGAATTAACCCCTTGGCCTACACGTTGTCTGCCGATCGCACGAGCCGTAGTAAACAAGCAGTTCGGTCGCGCGCAGTGCCATTCGGCTGTTCAGCCGTGTGCCCGAATCGGCGCAAGATGTATACTTCTTATGACATGTATATTTCGGGGCTGCAAAAGGAATAGTGAAATAATAAAAAACATTTGGGGACAAATAGTCACAACGTGGGGGAAATCGATGCGTCGATCATGTACTTTCGGCTGGGGCTCAAGAGATAGTATATTACACTACAAGGGCATAAAACTGAGCTCTCGGCACTGCTCGATAGAAGGCCCGAGGCGAAGCGACTAATATACTATTAAGACGTCTATAATACTAATATACTCGCACGGTAATGCTCTCTGCGTCGCACGCACAGGCCGAGGTAGGCGAGCAGGCGCCGATCAGTCTCTTCACTTGCCTCACCACACTGCGTCCACAGGCTGGACACCATTAATGACGCTCAGTCTACCGTATCTATGGGTATGTTTCGAAATGTACTACCAGTACTGTGACCAACGCTGTGTCCTTATTCATCCATACGCATCTAAGAGAGATGTCATTACTTTTACAGTACTGTCAGTAAATTTCGGAATACACCCTATGTGTGTACCTTCCATGGCCGCCGCCATCCCCACGAGATGCTCCCCTCCATGCTCGCACGAGATTCCCGATCGTCGCTTGCCGATCTGCATCGTGACAGAACAGTTTCGACCTGCAACGAAAATGGTAAGTCTTGCTTTCTTTCAATATCATATCCTTCCTTATTTTCTTTTACGAGTTCATCTTCTAGAGAGATGTGTCAGTTTCTGTAGCATATTGTAATACAAAAACTTCATCTCGGGATATACTGAAATTTTAGGATACGTAGAAAGTTTAATGCAATTCTTTGGTTTATTTTACAGAGTAACAAAAAAACGTTGGAGGGCGAGACGAAGGAGTCGAGCCGCCAGCAGAGCGATTCGGCGTAAGTTTAAAAGAAACATTTTCCTGACGATGACAGATTTATTATTTTCGATATTTAATTTCAAATTATTTTTATTGCGCGTTTTTCTATTGTTTTTAGAGGTGCGAAGCAGCAGCACGTCGCTGCTGAACCCGCGGAAAAGCCGGCTGACGCCGTAGATCGCGCCGCGGGAGATAATAAAGGACGAGGTGGCGGCAGTAAGTACAAATTGTGTACGAGAACAATTAGTAATTACGATAAATTTCCTTTAAATTTAAATAATATACATATGTTTTGCTCTATTTTCAGATGGAAAACGAAAAACCAATTGGAGATGGAGCAGAAGAGAACGGAAGGAAAGAGCCGCGAATAATAATGCACCGTACTGTAGTCGCAGACCGCGAAAACGCTCCACCGCCCAACCACCCCCACCCGGCACGGCCGAGTAACGGTCGGAGCTGACGTTGCGCGTTACATTAATTAAGTAAATAGAAGATCAATTTTAATTAAATTCCAATAAATTAATATTTTTAACTAATTATAATGTGTTTCCTTTATTCTCCTTGCTCGCCTATAGAGTTAGTGTTTTTTTTTTTTTTATATAAATCCTTTATCTGTATTAATAACTCACCTATATTTTTTATCCGTACTGCCAGTCGCGGATTTTGTCTTTCTTTGCAAATCTGTACAGTCTGAACATAGTAATTAATATTTTCCGTTTGTATATCCTCTGTACGCACAGATATGATATTGTCTTTCCGTATTTTTTTCTTTCCATACTTGGAAACGCTTATATTCTTTCACTATATATTTCAAGATGCAGGACGAACTGACGTTCTGGAAATAGAAGAAAAATGGGTAGCAGCGACCGCGGGAATGTTTTAAGTTTGCTTATTACAACATTTTATGCCTTCGTGGGTTCGCGGCATATTTTCGAAAAGGTTTCGTTCACCATTACTTTTCTACGATTATAGTCCGTCCACGAGCTTCACGTGTTTTATTTGACAAATGTAACAGAATAAAGTCTCTAGCAAGGCGCACGTGTCATTGCATAAAATATTTTTTATAAAAGTACATAATCAATGTCTCGAATTATATATATTGTATTTCGCGTGTCATTTGCTTAGGACTGCATTATTTCTGAACTTCAGACCCCCATGAGAGCGATGCAGCGCACAGTCATTTAAAAAGTTAAACAAAAATTAAATAAAGGAAAAAAATTTTCAGTATCGAGACGCAAACCCGGCACCTTACGATGACGAAGCTGAATCGTTGCCAACGAGACCAATGTATACATATACTTGATCTATAATGATACAAAGCTGGTTAAATTCAGCAGCCTCACTCGTTGCACCACGAACTCTCATGAAGATGATCGGTGAGAAAAAAATTGACAGCGATGGGAAAAATCTCGTTCCATTCGCTTAACGCTTTTGCATTTCTAACCTAAACACATTTCTCCATTTCAATTTTTGTTTCAATATCCCGTGTTCGCAACATGGTCTGGATAAGAAAAAGGAATTTAATAACATCCGGACGTATGGCAGGCTGTTTCACTTTGTAATAGTTTAAGTACTATTCAGTCGAATAAAAAAATAGTAAAAAAATATGTCCCAACAAAAATTGCAGTTCTTGATGTCGAGTAAAAAAAGGGAGAAGCGTTAAAAACCCACACACTTATTTTTATATGTATGGTGAGATGAAATAATAGTGTATCTGCTTAGAAATTTTTATTTCAATACATTTTTGAGTAGCTTGATCCAATTTAGTCAATTTTTATTATTCAAGCCTACGGAAAGATAATTTTATTTTTAATATCTCGAATTATCGATATATTCCGATGCAAAAAATAATTCAAAATTAAAATTCTATCTCGATATAATTTTCTAATAATTCGACGTAGTATTGCTTTATTTCGTATTACACCCTTGCGGGTTTTTACATTTGCCCCTTCCGATACATCAATCCCCTTAAATTTATATTTACATTTCCTGTTCTTTCCGTTTTTACTTACCACATTCTTTCACATTTTTCCTTTTCATTCTTCCCTTCTATTCTCCGCTAATCTTCCCTGCTGGCCTTTTTACTATTCCGCGACATATTCGCACAGGACCATTATTGGTTTCCTTGCCCGTAGCGCCTTATTTATTTTCTGCTGGATTCCCTCGGCTCTGCTACTGTCCACCCATTCTTTCAGATCATCTAGCAAGTTCTTCTTCATCACTTTTTGTCTTTCACTACACTCGCCCGTGTGGGAGAGTCTCCTCCTCTACCTTACGTATTCGACACTTTGTGTCCTTTCCTTCTTCCTTTCAGTACGCCATTTCCTTCCAACCGGCACTTTAGTCTCCCTTCAAAATTCGATGTATTAAAAATATTGTCTTTCCGTAATCTTGAATAATAAAAATTAAATGAAAAAATCCGTAGCCAGATACATTATTTGTTTCATCTCACCATTAAAAAATAATTGGTTCATTTTTATATGCTCATAATTTTATTCCCGACGAGATTAATAAATAAAATTTTGTTTTATCCGTCCGAATATTATTTATATTATTAAAAAATGAAACAGCGTGTCATATATGGGTGCTTATCACATGAAGGCTCGCAGGAAGAAAAAACGCTTTCCGATTCATGTATAATACTTATTTATTGTACTTATACAACATAAGATAATAAAATGTTTGTAGTTTAATATAATCATGTATTTAATGAATCCTAAATTAATTTGTCGAATTAATAAGCATTGTTAATGAATAAAAATAAAAATAATGCAGTGGAAGAGTATCCAACCCCAAAACTCTCGCATGGTGACTTATTATCGCGCATGCGCGCCATTAGGCCGTCACGTCGGAGAAGTTGAGAAACTTATATTTCCGTATTTACCCACGTTCGACTTTTGCTTACGATTTGGTTTGCTTGCTCTGTTACTCTAAAAACTCTCTACAGTCTCGCTTTTTCCGCCACAAGCTCCCACGAATACGATCTCTAAGAGGAAAATCGATAATGACAGGAAACTATGTACTATCGTACATAGATATTTTATCCAGTTTATTTTTTGTTTCCACATTTCCGTGGTCACAATGTGGACTGATTAAAGAAAATACAAATTAAATAACAGCCGGTTGCCGAACCTGGTACCTCATTTTACCTTTCCAATGCACGTACCCGTTGTATGCAGTATAATGTAATCTGCCAAAAAACACTTACGTGTAAAAAACTACGCCAAGTACAGGAGGGCTGTGAATTCTTCTGATAAAAAGTATTGATATCATATTATTGAGGCCAAGTACATAAGTCACTACATGTTTTCCTATCATATGATCTAGCACTGGCCCATCATTTTAATTATATTTTCAAAATTTCCTACAACCTTTTCGCCACTCTTTTACATTACGATTTCTGCCCGTATTTAATTATGATTTGATGGTGATTTAATAATTAATAAAACTTTAGGTGATTCCTTATCGAGTACTACTTGGCGGGTCCGTGCATTTCTTGATATAAATTTGCGTTCGTTATGCCAGTGATCAAACTCAAAACCAGGCTCAACTTTCTATATAGAGCATATTGACAATAACTCGTCAAAAATAATCACGGTAAAAGGTTAATAACAAACGTATAGTATTAGGATACTATTAGTACATTCAAGGTGAATACTTTGGAATTCCTGACGCGGACCCGCCAAGTAGTATCTCTTGGGTTGCCTGTACACGTGGCGCGAGACTCGACCGAGTCTCTGGATGAATTGTATATAACATAATTATATATTCAATGAATCCTAAGTTAATTAATGAAACAATGGATATTAATGGTATTAGCATCGGCACAATTGACTTCCTCATTACTATACTTTATGTAATATCCAGTAAAAAAAGCTGAATACAAGTCTCACTATTCAAGTTTTCACCCGGTTCCAAATCGCGGATCTCGTGGAACACAGGCACTCACGTATAGTCATTCGACCAATCAAAAACGTGGTACTAGTTCAAGATTCTCCGTTCAGGTGGCGCGTCGACACGCCAAAACTAATACTCCGTGATTCTCACGCGTAGTATTACTATAATATATACTCGACCAATCAAAAACGTGGAACTGCTTCGAGGACTCTGCGTTAAGGTGGCGCGCCGACACCAAAATGAAAATGAGGCCACGAAAATCAGCCAATCGGGAATCTTCCTATTCATCTCTATATAAACTCTGTAAGTCGTCACCATAAAGAAAATACTATAAGGAGGCGAATCAAGGCCGCAGTCGGCCAGGATACAGCAGTGGAAACCAGTGGAAACCACCACACCCGTAAGTAGCTCCGTCTAGTAGTTCAACATTCTGCCACACGTGGCAGCTGCATCGCATGTTTACAAGTGACATTTTCCTATCTCTTTATTTCATTGTTTCGGCTCGTGGCTTTTGCGGATTTACCCGGGTTCACGTACGACTTTTTAGTTTTGTTACGTGAAAATAAAGCGTAGTTATACGAATACTGAGGTAAGAATTTTTGTTTTTTAATACTGATTCATTTAGGCTCAATATAATGTTTAAAATTGCAGTCAATGCGTTAGACTTTCCGAAAGTTTGTTTCATAGGAGGTAAAAATTAAAAGTTGCATTTAAAAATCTCAGAATTATATTTGATTTGATGTCACATTGTTGTAAAATATTTGAATTCTTCTAAAATAAGTCTCAAAATATCACAGTATCACGTACGACAGTGCGGGTCCAGAATTCTACAATTCAAAGCTGGCTTTATCGAAGCAGTGCATCAAGCGCCATGTTCCTACGGAATTATATTGTGCCACACACGTCTTAAAAGCAGCTTATGTATCACAGCACTGGTGTTTTTGCACAGAAATGCGACTGGAACTCTTCCGGTGGTCACGAGAGATTCATCGAGAGAAAACCGTGATTGACCTCAAGATTCGCCAGGATTCTCATTTTTGAGAATCTGATTGAGCCCAAAACAGTCGCGCGGCAAAACATTAATTCGGATTATCAAATCCCCAATCTACGTTACTATTATCACTAACAAAAAACCGAAATTTGTAACGTATTTGAAAATTCAACTTGGAGGATTTTTTGCGTCTCTTGCAGAGGATTTATCGAAAAATGATCAAGAACAAAACCTGTTTATTTTTTTTTTCATACAACACGAATCTGCGGTAAAAAATAGGAGTTCTCGTTTTAAAAAATGGACAGGCCCCAGGACAAAAATTCAGGTATCTCACTAGCTAGAGCTCCCTTCGAGCCCGTCAACTTTTTTCTGAAACTTTTTTCCCGAAAAACTTCTTATTTTCGACATACTGCAGTGGCTAAGTTAAAATGGGACACCTTGTATATCGTAACGATACAGATTAGCAGTACTCGTGTATCGAGAGTGCACTAGTAAGAAACAAACAACAAGAACAGTCCGATAGCGTCAACAGCAGCCGATAAGTGAAAAACTTTTCTCGAAGGTCAAACTGCTGACAATAATATCAATAAATTCCGATAGATGAGCAGCGCTTCTCGCTAGTCAATCTATAATTTCTTACAATAAAATAGAGCTTTACAAAATCAATTTAGATATTCTACAATTGAAAGTGTTAAGAAAGTGAGTAAGCGTGACTTATGTCCGAAAGGATAACGTACATTATTAAAATCGTTAAAAGTATTTCCGCTCGATTTATGCCCTCTGGAATAGAGCATGATACAAATAGACGAGGTGTAGCCACTAACGATCGTATTTTGGTCAAGATCGCGCAGGGATCAATTACATCACGTTCAAAGCGACCTCAGTTTCAGTTTAAGGGGACATATTTACATTTGGGGTTCGTAAGGAGATGACCCCTCAAAATGGTACTAACTTTGCAGCGTGACGACACAATATATGTAAAATCAGCCAATCAGAATAAAGAGGGTTCAATGATCAGCCAATCGGTACAAAAAGGGTCCAGTGACGTCATATTCCAAATCCGCAGAACCGCCAATGGCTATACCTCGTCTATTTGTATCATGAGATAGAGCATATCAATTTCATCATTTTCCATCGATCAGCAAGTATTAAGAATTTTTTCGAAATCTTCGGCATACTATTATATCCTATTCCGCAGAGCACCGTACGTAGAGAAATTTTGTCAAAATTCTGAGGCGAACACAACGATCTTCCTTAGAAACTTTAGTTGACGCCATTTTGGTTCTGATCTATTATCTTTGTAGTGATTAGCCAATTACAGCAAGAATTTAGACTAAGTCCTACCTTGCTGAGACAGGCGCATCTTCCGTTCCGCTACGACAGGTCAGAGCGACATATTGATAGACAACCACAAATATAGGACGCACCTCTGATCATATTTTCTTACAATATCGACGTTGACTTTTAACGATTTTCATTGACATATTTCAAAGATTGTGGTACCTTTTACCAATAATTCAATAAAAACTTGCTATTTTATTTTATTATACAATCCAGTGTCGCCCAAGTTCTTAAAAACGCCAGCCCCGAGCACTTAACTGCATCCCATTTTGCACATTCATAAGGAGCCTACGAAATTGCAATAACGATAAACGCTATAATATATTATATTATACATTTCCATTCCGTACAGCTGTGTTATTATTGTAATTTTAATAATATTAATCATTAAGAAATCTTTAAAAAATATTTTTAGTTGATCGTGTTATAGAAAAAATAAATTGATTATGCAAAAATATAAATGTTGGTTTATTAACGCTGCTTTTATTTTTAAATTAGATGGCTACTCGATGGGGCATTGCAGGTGCAGGAAAGATTTCTCATGACTTCTGCACAGCATTAGGAACACTGCCTAAAAGTGAACATCAGATTGTTGCGGTGGCTGCACGAGATATTTCACGAGCAAAGGAGTTTGCAAGACTTCACGGAGCCACGAAAGCTTATGAAGGCTACGAAGATCTTGCAAAGGATCCAGACGTCGGTATGTTCGCGAAAAGATTTTTTGCTCAAAGTTAACGAAATAGAGCGTCGTATTTGCTGAACACGAGAGAACTCAGCCTGGGAAACTTCACCGTCGGCTGTTCACTCTCGCCGATGCATCCGCAAGCCACGGCTGGAGGCTGGACAATTCTTGTATCACTGGGAACTGACAAGTCGATTTGCCTTGGGAGTCCTGGGGAATTTTCTGATTCCTTGAAGGGGAAAAAAATGGAACTGGTCAATTTTTGGGGTCGTGTAAAATTGATTAATGTAACTGGATGCATCAGCGAGAGCGAACGGTTCGTGTCGTCATCGGCGTAGCACCGTTAGCGGAAATTTGTTTCTTATATTCTGTAATTTATTTATTTTTTTTTAACCGATTACTGAAATAGTTTGAAAATTTTAGATCAAAATTGATTCCGTAGAACAACTCAGCTCTATAAAATAGTTTCGACACTATTTTTTATCTAATATCGTTAAATCATTTATAAACGACTGCAATGATTTTTATGTTATTTTATTATAACTGATCGAACAGATATAATTATGCAAGTTTAAATTACGAATTAATTAAAGAAAAAAAGAACGATGATAGTCACCGGTAATATGATCTCATTTGAATTTGGAGTCGCGCGTTCTAATGTAATCGTTCACATAAGATATTAATAACGCATACGCTTAATAGATATAAAATAGCCCAAAGTCATTGACAGATGATACTTCGCCCGAAATCTGCCAATTGTCGGGCTGTCCGGCGTCCTCGTCTCGTCGTCAATGATTCGTTCAGGACGACGTGATTCCCAATTAAAAAATATTGGCTTCGCCTCGTGTGCAATAATATCATCCAATACGTCTTACAATCAGTAATTATTGCTGCGGCACTGATGGCCCATTAATCTGTAGCTGCGTTACAGTGCTAAGGGTAATATGCGATTGCTACGATATCCTTTAAAAACTCCTGCGATTTTTACCTGTCTTTGGATTGTCCGTTCATCCGGGCAGTGCAGCGTCGTTGACAGGCAAATGGGAAAAGCAGTAATACAAAATACAGGTAATACGGACAATGCAAAGACGACAGTGCTGAAGTTACCGATCGCCGATCAGCACGAAAATATAAATGACTATTACACGACTTTACTTAAGATCAAGCATTGGAAGCTGACGAAAGATTGAACACGGAATTCTGAAACCGTAAAACTGTACATACAATTACGTTAAATAATATCATTTGAAGCCATTCAACTCGCCGATATCCTGTCCGATCGCCGGAGCGGGGGGAATGGAAAAAATCCCACGAAGTAACACAGCATTAATTACTTGTCACTTAAAAACCACTTTATTGCGATATTTTTTTTCTCGCATATTTACAATCTTTGCTTAAGAACAGCGACCGAGATACGAGATCAAATCTAAATGATGGACGACGGTCACAGGGATCTCTTATCCTCACATCAATTATCCTGTGAAAATATGTCGCTTAATAACGATCCTCTGGAGAGATCGATCTAAGCATTTGCTTATCCGATCTATGGGATCGATCGATCGACTCCGTTATCACTTCTTTTTTGGGTGGCCGATCGACTCCCGCAGCCCCCATCGTACATACGATGCCAAGAACCCGTTACCCGCTTGGGACGGTACCCAAGCCTTTCGCCTTTTTTCAAAAACTAAACTCTCTCGCCATCTTTCACCGCGCAGGACATTTTATTCGTACGTTCTATCTATAATGATATTCTTTTTTCTGTTATCAGTGATTGCCTGCTATCGTCGGCAATTATATTAACAGAATGAAACGAACTAAACTTAATAATACTAGCAAACTTCAACGGCCCTGCTCGATTGACGCGCGCGCGCGCGGGTATGCTTCTGTGATTTTTTTCGACAGTTTCTCGAATATCAATAATATTTGGCTAAAGTGTTAAACCGTATTTCCTTCCGTAATCTTCTTGCCCTTTTCTTCGATAAATTCATTCTTTGAAAGCTTATTTATAAACTCTAAACTCACATTTCTAGATTCCGTAACTAAATTGTCTTTCGAAGCTTATGAATTTTTTTTAACTCCTCTTTTACTGCAGCCGATAACATGTCAAAGATTGTTCTATAGGAAATATTTGTACTATTTTCTCTGTTTCCAAAGTTTCAAAGGCTTCACTGTACAACGTATGAAATATATTTTTCATTAAAAATCATTTATTACGAAACAATTTTCTTTTTTAAATATTTAATCTCATTGGCACTTGACTCAGGGAGCCGAGCCGATGCCGAAAAGTACTGAGCGCCTAAAAGAATAGAAACGATCGTTTTCCGTTATAATGGACATGTGTAAATATACAAGGTTTGAGTTTCTCGTCGAATCGTAGTGACTTGGTTTACAAATATATGGTCGGCTGCAATATATTTTTTGAAATAACTATTCATAAGAATTTGGTAGGAAAGAGTGAATTTAATAAAATGAAGCGTTTACATAAAAATTGTGTATTAATTTGAATATTTTTATTTCAGAAATTGTCTACATTGGCACATTAAATCCTCAACACTTTGATGTTTCGAAATTGATGCTCAACAATCGAAAGCACGTGCTGTGCGAAAAACCTTTAACTCTCAACTTCAAGCAGAGTTCGGAGTTAATAGAACTGGCGAAGAGTAAAAATTTGTTCCTTATGGAGGCCGTTTGGAGTAGATGCTTTCCAATTTATGATGTGATTAAGAAAGAAATCGAATCTGGAAATATCGGAGATGTGATGCAAGTTATTGCTAGTTTTGGATTCAAGCTGGATCAAGTGGATAGAGTCAGGTAATATACCTGATCTAATATAATATATTTTTTTTTACTGTAAAACATGTTCAAAAATGGGCTGGTATTATTCTAGTATTGTACTATTCGCTATGTACATATACACCAATATATATATACGTCAGTAAGTATGGGTAGAAATGCATATGCTATAGAACATGTCTGTTTAGAAAACTCGCGGCAAGTAATGCACAAGCTGCGAATAGAATCCATATGCATTTTCATGCATACTGACATTGCTATGTTTGTATGCACAGAATGAAAACAGATAACATGTGAAATAGCGATTTAGCAATTAATAATTTCACAACAATATCATATAAAATTTTATATGTTGAAGTAATTTTTTGGCAAACTGTGATTTTTTGTCACAGAAACTTCTGAAATTAAAAAAAATTGTTTTTTAAATGATTTATTTGAATTTCCGCAAATAAGAGTAATAATCATGTAAATAATGTTAAAATTGTTAAAATATACGAGTAACAATTTATGAAAAATGTTTCTAAACTAAATTTTATTAAAATATTAACGCATTGTTAACCGGTCACGAGCTAACTCTAGTTTGCATTTGCATTAGCTACTTCACTTCCACATTCGATTACGAAATAATAGCCAAAGACATGAGATAGCTTCTGCGTAAAATTGTCGGTCAACAATGTCTTGAGAAGTAAATTTCCAGTTGGGAATAGGTCAATTATAAATAGCATCAGTTTCATTGTCAATCGAACCTCCATGAACTCATGAAATTATTATTTTCTTAAAAATCCAACAAATAATCAGTACAGTGGTATTAAAATTAACTCGATGCTCAATTTCTAGTACACATACGATTTGTGAAAATGATATTGAATCATTTAAAAAATTTTAAAAGTTTACTTCACTGCTAAGGCTGTCAAGCGTTGGATCTCTATTGAGGCTACATTCCCAACGGCTTATAGAGTATGCACTTACAGAGTATTGCACTTACAATTAGAGAGAGGTTATCGTATCGATTTTGGTATCTGGAAGTAACTATCATCAAATATGCTCAGATTTGGTTCTTTATTATAGTACATTCAACAAAAAATGATTGGCATTCAATATGAATATGCCAAAAAACCAGCTTTTTGCGAAATTTAATGGTGTTATCATTGTATAGTTAAATATTTATTTAATGGTAAAAAATTCTTGTAAATTAAAACTAGCTAAAACGCAAAATGGCGATAGTACACTTCTAAATGCTCTTACGGAGGGGATTCCATTTTTTAGCGCTAAATGTGTGTTACTTTTTGTGCATTCATTTTTACGAAACTATAATGTGTAATCGATAAAACATTTAACAGATTTTATTCATAATTAAATTCGTTACTGGATATTTTCGAAGTCTTTTTCTGCGAAATATCATTAATAATAATAATAACGCCAGCTGTTGCTCACGAAGTCGCGCGGATCCCTGATTGGTACAATATGTGCGCTCCAGATCATCTGAAACAAAAAAATCAAACGCTGTTTTACTTTGCATAAAGGTGGTTATTATTTGAAAAATTGTAATTAACAATAATTGATGATAAAAGAAAAGGCACCTATTAACGGCAACGTATCGACTTCTATATTAATAAACATACCTTTAGCAGATCGCCATTTCCTTGTTAATAAAGTTGGCCAAACCATAACCAGATTTATATAAAGTAGAACGCTAATCGACTGCTTGTTTCAGATAATCCAAAGTGCAGAAATCATGCTAACTAGGGAATCGCGCGACGTACTAGCAACAGCTGATAGCTGCAGTTATTTCGCAGAAAAAAGACTTAGAAAACATCCTGTAATGGATTAAATATGAATAAAAACAGCTGTAAAATTTTTTAATGGCACACATTATAATTTTGTTAAGAAACTTTCACAAAAAGTAAAGCATATTTGGCGGTAGAAAAGCGGATACCGTTTAATAGACCTACGATAGCTATTTGTTGGACTGATTGATAGAACCAAGATCTAAGAAATGCCAAACTGATTATATGATTACAGTTTAAAACGTTATGGAGGTGGCACTATACTTGATTTGGGAGTATATGTTCTTCAATTTGCCACTTTTATATTCAATGGCGAGGAACCTACTGCCATTAAAGCAGCAGGACACTTAAATGATGATGGAGTCGACGTATCTGTCTCTGCAACGTTAACATACAAGAATAAGCGTACCGCAACAGTTTTGACACATTCTATGGTAAAATTAGAAAACGAGGCTCAGATTATCGGTACAAAAGGCACAATTAAGGTACCAGACTTCTGGTGTCCAATAAAAGTTGAGCTGCCCACAGGAAAGGTCGAAATACTCTTACCAAAAGCAGCGCATCCATTCAACTTTTACAATAGTGCAGGTTTGCGCTACGAAGCCACCGAAGCTCGCGCTTGTCTTAAAGCTGGTATGTAGTTGCAAGAGATTATATTTATATGCTGTGGGTTTTCCATTTACTCAAGGTGAACTGAGATAAGTCGAGACAAAGTCTAATTGGTCGTTGATTCCAGCATGATTAAAAAAAAATTACAAGTAATGCATGGCAAGTTGGTTTTGAATTGTGTCTACTCAACTGGGGCAAATAGAAAACTCATGCTACGAATACTTCTCCATAAAGAGCACATTTCTTACTGTAAATAAAAATAAGCACACACATTATTTCGAATATTATTTTATTTATTTCGTGATATTTTAGTACAAATTTTGTATGGAACGTTAGGGTGTACATATAAGTAGTGGATTCTCTGTATAATCGGGTACCTGGAGCTCTGAGACGCGATAACTATTGAGAAAGCGATATTACAGAGAATTCCCAATCTACTGTAGTAAACGGAGTGTCCGATAGAGCGCAGGTAACAAGCGCGCTATCGCTGCTCTCGGCGCGATAGCTTAGAAAGAGAGCTCAGGGGAAACGCGGCTATACGGAGCCGCTGTACATGTGCACTACCATGATCGTATTCAAACATTGATATAACGCATACAGTCTATACAGGGAGCGATAAAAAATATTCACTGTTAAATATATGATTATTTAGGAGTAAATAAAATAAAAATAAATTTCTCTTAATTTTAATAATTCCAAGTATGATTATATTTTAAATCTGATTTGCTATTTCATAGTAGATATAATGGGAAATCAGTTTTCTTCGATAATAAACATGGAATTGTGATACACAGACATACCGCATGTGTCATTGAATTGTTACTAAACGACACTTTGACTGAACTCATTTGTTTATTACTATAGATAACGAAACTTCGTATTTACTGATCACTATAATACTTATTAAGTTGCTAATGAAATATTTTATTTTTTATTAGGTTTGAAAGAAAGTCAGAAAGTTTCGCACCAAGACTCTCTGCTTTTAGCCAAATTGGAAGATGAGCTTCGCAGACAGGTTGGTGTTGTTTATCCAGAAGATTGAAAATGCAATTCATTCGATTCAATAAAGTATGAATAGTTTATATCTATAGATGTATTGAAAAACATATAAAGTAATAAATTTGGAATCTGAAAGGTATATTTAACATTGTTATGACTTCATATGTCTTCCTGAGAAACACTTTAGATTTCCTTTGTATCTCGCTAACTACTCTTAAGTTCATGTATCAGAAACATCAAATACGAACCCACACAGCACGCTATATTTCAAAAACATTACAACAATATTTCCAATATTTCATTGCGACAGCAATGTTGTTGATGCCTTTGTATCAAATATTGTACAATACTTCGGGGCAATGTAGTAAATATAACTTTCTGATATATTGCTGAAATCATAGACAGTCTTTATAGGTTGCAGAAATATTTTAGAACAGTACTTATACAATGATTATTTTTTATTATTTAAAAAATATTTAGCAAATACTCATTCGAATTTTTTTTTTTTTTTTTTTTGATATTAAGTCATTGCTTTTTTATATTTTTGTAACATTTCAAATGATTGCAATATCATTTTTCTTTTCAAAATATTTAAAAACGTTACAGTAACATTTCTATAATAAAATGCAGCTAATAGAAAAAAATGGTTCCTGAAACGTATTAAAATATTCCGACAAAACTATGATTTGAAACGTTTTGAAATATTCCGACGTCGCCTAGCTAAGGCCGTCTAGCTGCCGCCATGAGAGCGGTAGTGCAGCGCGTCGTCGCTAGGTGGTTCCCGCGCTCGGCTTGGCCCGCATGCATAGATGCCTTAACGCCTACATATTATTGGGGAAAAAACCTCGAATTGAGTCGAGTTTTTTTCTGAACTAAAATAAATTGCACACCTAAGCATCTTGGTCCTTTTTTAACCTTCGAGACTTTCTCACTCGCTCCATATATCACAACCGCCTCCTCCACATTGGTACCCCTCTCTCGTGGGTGGTATCAGTGATGCCAGGAAAGATGGCGGAGAAAATCCCGCAGCGCCCCCACTCTGCGGCCCGGCTACGCGCAGCAGCAGAGGGTGTACGGCTGGCTTATTTCCCCTCCAGCGCTTCGTGCCACGCGACTCCATGTTCGCGGCGCTTCATTTAAATTTAATTAAAAGACAAATAATAATAAATGAATGAATAATAGTTGATAATTAATATTATGGCAGTAATACTAATAGAAAGATTACGATTTCTCCGGCGCCTTAATTTGACTTTTACTTTGGGTAGTACTTCTGACGTGAAACAAAAAAGTATATATATTATAGGTCTAAATCTTTTAGTTTCCGAGATATATTGATTTTTTATGACTATAAGTGAGTAGATTCTGATTTTCTGACTCCTAGATTTTCATTCCTACGATTTTATTTCTAAAAAAAATAAAATAAGCGAAAAACTAACCAACCTAACTAACTAACCTAAAGAACCTAGAAGAACTTAAAGAACCTAGAAGAACCTAAGGACTGTAGAAAAACCTGAAGAACCTAAGGATCCTATAAGAGCCTAGAAGAACCTAACCTAACCTAAAGAACATAATGAATGCGGCCTCCGCACGCAAGTTCGTTCCGCGATTAAGGATAAAATACACCCTGCTTGAAATTCTTTCTACAAAAATAAAATAAGTACACACAATAATAAATAATAAATTAATTAATTAATTATTATTTATTATTATTAATAATTAATAAAAAATAAATTAAACTAAAAACAAAATCGTTACATTTGCAGCCGTTCGTAAATGAATTGTGAATTACAATTTTGTATGCAAAGTTTTGCTTGTGCTTTACGATGCTACAATTAATTTTGGTAATTAGAAAATTGGAATGCTCTATTCATAAATTCATTTTCCAGGTCCCACCACGTGGAGGTCGCTGCATGAGGACCCGCCCGTGGGGCCGTTGCTGTGTTTGTAAAGGAAAGAAAATACGGACACAGAAAAGACCCCACTCCCATAGTCCCATCCACCACCATTGAATTCTCTTATTTCTTTATAGAACTAAGAGCAATGAAATTAAACAAAACATTTCTTTAATGATTTAACAAAAATGTGATGAGGATTATCACTCATCAAATTAATGAAATAAATAAATAAAAGAAACAAAATTATAAGTATAATGATTTAAAAGTAATTAACGGCGTTATGTTCGGTTTGAAATAAACAAATAAAATTCTGTGTTTAATTATTTAACGGTTTCATATTACTTTTTTTCTTAGTTTTATTTCTTATTTAATTTAATTATTTCTCTATTTTTAAATAGATTTTAAAGTTTTGATCGTAGTTTAATACGCAATGTGAAAACTCACAATCTTGTTCACTCAGCGTCTGGCTTTAGTGTCGGATACAAATTACTAGCACAATGAAGCTCCAAGTGTTGAGCATCTATTTTAAATGTGTTACAATGAACGTGTGCGTTTTGAAAAGCGGACCTAATTTGACAAATAGCATTGAGGCACTTGTGGCCTATTTTATTGCGTTTCTTCGTCTTCACATCGGTGACGATGGAAAATATACGTTCGGCCTCTGCGTTCGAATGGGGAAGCGACAAAACTATTGCAACTATTTGTTCCAGAATGGGAAACATATTTTCGTCCGAAAAATTCTTAGTTTGCACAATTTCTTTCCAAAATGAATCGACTTCGAGAGTGAGGAGACTCTGTTTTTTTTCCTCGGTAAAAACCGAGGGCAACGAATTCCATTCGAACGCTAATTTTGTGAGGTCAAACATCCCGAAGCGCTTAGCAATAATAGATAAATCTCTAACGCTTCCTCTGTCCTCTAAATTAAGAGCGATACTCGGGGCCAAAAATCGCAAATCGTCTAATAATGACTGCTTTAGGGGAAGTCGACGAGCCATCTCCGTCACAGCCGTCATGTAGAATCGCAAACAAGTTTGGCTTATTTCATTTGCGTGGATCGGAGGAATCTGCATTAACAGACTTTCGCATTCTGGACCGAGAACAATCTTGTCGAGGGGGATGAAATTCGATGAGTGAGCGATGTTCA
>JARQSW010000580.1:1333488-1365641 GCA_030142375.1 Calameuta pallipes | reverse complement strand
AAACGGGTGTGGTGGACCCAGATCTGTGGTGAACCTAGGTCCACCACACTCGTTCTCAGGCACCTGTAATGATAACCCCAACTTATTATATACCATATTTTTGGACTTCGTAAAAGCTGTCGAATGCGCCTGGTTGCAATCAAATCGGACCACTCCTTCTAAAATGCCATCCAGAAAACGAGTGTGTTGGACCCGTAGCGGTGAGTCTACGAATAGGATTTTGTGATCATCGCCCCCGTCGATAATGCATATCCCGTCGTAGCCGACCTCAACCTGAACATGAACATGTAGCTTGGCGGGCAAAGGTTCTCCACAACTTCAGTAATATATGGAGCATTTAAGGAACACTTTTTTAGGCATATAAACATATAAATTTTTATTTCCCCCCGCTAACTTCCCGACAGTGTAGCGTTGCGCATCTTCCTACTTATCTCTGCTTCGTCATTGACTGATGATAAATGGAAAGACTCAGCAGGAATTCATGTCGTGTTGACTGAAGATAAATAAACTAAGCAATTTATCGGGTTTGGCGTCTCGCATACCTGTATCTCGAGTTACCGACTGAGTCGCTACTGTTCGATCATGTGTATTTTTGTACCCTTAAAGTGTTCAGGCCTTTTGTCTCCGACTGATTGGAATGTATGTAACAATTCTCGATTATCTCTATCATCATCTTTTTCTTGATACTTTCTGTCTCGGACTTTCAGTCCACTTCACTCCATCTCTTCCTGTACTCTCTACCCTTTACCACCATTTCGGAAAATGCGTAACACGGCGAATAAATATATTTCAATAACGACGCCGTAGTCATTCTCTATGGCGCGTGAAAATAGCTGCAGTGACTAATCACAACAAGAAATTAATTAATTCATATCCGAATATACACGCAGTGAAAAAATATCGAAATTCGAATTATCAAGTAGCCCTCAGTGCCAATGGACTTTCATTGTAAAAGGACGACCTGGTCCTGTTAACAGTAACGAAATAAAATAGAGAAGAAGAAGAGGATCAGACGCGCCATGTCAATGACAAAGATTTTCAGTAAGTAATTTATTCCTCTCTCTTTTTTTTTTTACATCCGACATAGACGTAAGCGACAAATCACGCACAAGAAATAATTCTTGAAAAATAATCAAAAACGTATAAATTCTTACAGTGAAGGATAAAAATCATGCTGTACTACGTAATAAAAAATGTCAACTATTTTTCATGGCCTGAAACTTCAACGTTGAATTTTGTTTACCTTGTGTTAATAAAACCGTTAAAGCAGACCGTATACGTGCACAGTTTCCATACCGTGCGCATACATATGTATAAAGAGAAAAGGAAGTAGCAGTAAAGCGTAAAGAGACATAAAAATCCAAGGGAAACTTTTTCAAGAGTTCCAGGTCGAAAATCGTACTTCAGTAGGTACGTAAGTTTGGTTGATGTTACAGCGTATCTTTTTTACACATATGTACTTATATGCAAGGTTTTTTTTTTTTTATACGCACACTAGACGCAGCATGTGGTTTTGTCATCAGCAGTGAAATTTATTCGTCTCCTCGCTACGTCTCATTAAGCTCGTGTCTCGCGCGGGTCGTATGAAAAATTTCAGCAGTTTTACCACCTGCTGAGCTTTCTGGTTTGTTGTCGCAATGGCGCAGAATATCGTACAAGTAATTTTGAGAAAAATTCTCCGCTCTCCGTTTATCTCTGCGTATGACACAATTGCTTCGGCTTGATTAAATTTCTACGATAAAAATATGAATTTACGTTAAAACTTATTTCTCTAACTTTTTCAAAATTATTACGCAATCGTGGCAGAGCTATATTTTCGTCCTTCAAAAAGTGTCTTGCTGGATTTAACGAAATTTCTAAATTCAACGTCTTTGGTCCCTGGTGCACCTGAAATTTTACTGGGCCAATTTGTCGACTACCTTCCACTTGGCACCTGAACGACCCGACTGCAGTTCTCGAGGATTGCCGAATCACTGCAGAAAATCTTCTCTTCTTCTATCTTTCTTATCTTCCTTGTCGTTTTATCTCGCTCTATAGATTTTCTTTCTTTTTCATTCTAGACCAGCATCCACCACTTCGACCCGTATCATATATATATACACATATATATACTGATTCTTCTACGAGGGGATCAACACCCATGTACATATGTACCAGTGATGCTGCAAGTACCGATCCAATTCTAAATGATCGAAATCTGGTGAGTATCGGTTCTGTTTCATATCGTCGTATTTAATATTTTTTTTCCAAAAATATTTTTATTTACAAAAACAATTTATTCTCTTTTTAAAAAAAAAAGATGCCAAATAATTTTGTTCCACTTACTGTACTTTTTTTCTTTTAGCGAATATAGCGAATCTGAGTAATAACAACGCACTAATATCTGCCAGCTCAGAAGCTCAGGGTGTCATGTAAATATCGCGGAAGCATTTGGCTCATCAGGAATGGTAGATTCGGACGAAGGTGCATTCAGTTCCATTTAATTTTACAGTTTCCATCGAGTATGAAAATCTGGAATGAAGCAAAGCTCTGGAATTATAATAGCAACCCGTGGGGAGTCGGATGCTGCCTGGTCCTTTCTTCCTCCGGTCTCTTAATCCTTAGGCAAATACGATTTGCGAAATGAGAAATGCCAGAGTCCATATGTCAATAGACGGTCATAGCGATATTTTTGCAAATTTTATTCATCAGTCGTGCGAATAACCCTAACGTAACACAAGATCGTAATACTCGATAACACATTGATAACAATGTGTAATGATTTTTCTTAATTTTTTTTATCTCTATCAAAATAATCGCGACTCGATTGAAGATCAAATTCAAAAATTAAATATTCACTGTTATCAATTTTGTATCGCTAATATATAAATAGAACGTTATATAGATACTAATGATCCAGCGTTCACGTGTATTTGACATCCAGGAATAATCTTTGACAAGCAATGGAAATTGTACGGTAGCTGATAACGATAGTAGGTTAACGGAAGTAGAAGTCAGAATGACGACGTATACCGGAAGTAAATATGGATCTGTTATTTCTAGAGACACGTTTGCAGATACGGGTATGTAGGAATGCATCGGGAAATATTTGCATGGACGAGATATTCTGATATCTGACTCTTTCTCTTTATTTTGTTATCAATAGAAATTTAAAGCGTCGCTCAAGGAAATGACGTAGAAATGTATCGATTGGCTTCTTTTTTTTTCCACGTAAAAAAATATGTTTTTGCATAGATGTGGATATGATCCAAATGGATGAAATATAAAGTTTAAAGGAGTTACGTCCCAATGGGGAACTATGTGGTTTGACGTTACGTCATTTTGGGTCGCTGCCTTTCAATATTAGAAAGGGTTCCTCTTTTTGCAGCCTCAGGGAAAAGCTGGTGTCGTTTGAATCCACTCTATATTGTTAGCTATATATATGTGTATACCCAGTGCGAATATTGGCTCGTGCGATTTTCGCGAATATTTCGCCTTTTCCATCCTTCTCCTCAAGTTCAATCTACTTCAATCTTATTTCGTATCCGCCCTTAGGATCGGCCGTCGCTCGGGAATATTCTTCACTCGTATCTTTAGCTTTGTCCTGGAATGCTTCTTGGGGAGGAATGATAGTGGATGATGGAAAGAGAGAGAGAGAGAGAAGATTCCTCCAGGAGATGAGATCTGTATGGAGTCCTTAGTTGGCTGTAATATTGTATAGAGAGAAATTGAAGAAAAAAAAAAAAAAAAAACAAGGTAAGGGTTGAATAATGAATTGTAGCGATGAAATTTTTGATTTAAAAATATTTGTAATTTCTTTTTGTAATTTTGTTTTTTGCTTTGTTTTCGTATTAATAATTTTTTTTAGCTTCCGCTTTTGTCTTGCGGAGTTTTTTTTTGGTATCTATAAATATATCGGGCGTGTCGCTCGTATAATTCAAGGGCGAAGGTAACGGAGAACCGATGGCCAATGCATTTATGACAGGGAGGGTATCAATATTTCATCTTGGTTGGGTTCTTTTTTTTTCCCCGAAGAGAGAGAAAATTCTTCAGTTACACCCTCGTAACACCCTGGGAACTTACTAGCGCCCAACATCTTGGCCTCAAACCCCTTTATTCCTTTGGGTGGTTATGAATAAATCAAGAGGATTACTAAGGGTCGTATCATATGTCGGCGAAGGATCGTGCTGAGAATCGTTAGATGATTTTCGATATTTAAAAAAAAAAAATTTTTTTTCTTTCTATCGCCTAATTTTGATCGCTGTTTCGTAAGGGCGCGAAACTTTATGCAAAAAGTCGTAGTGCTCGTTGGCGAGCAGTAAAAAGTTTCGGATGCTCAGGACACGTGAAACTCGATTTCACGTGAAAACGGCAGCTTCTTCGTGGGCACGTTGATAACAAGCTCGAAAACTTTGGCATTAATGAATGGAAGACGCTAAGAAATTAGATAACGTTCGTGGGCTCTTTCGCAAAATGCTTTAACGATAAATTCACTTTGACTCTACCCGTACGAAAGTCTTAAGTAAATTTCGTAAATATTCTCCCCCACTGTATTTCCTGTTTCCCACGATAGATTGGAAGCTTTTTGATGGAGGAGTTCGAAAAATTAATTTTTTTTTAAAAAAAACGTGCTTTTCATTCTTTTCCCGAGCTCCGTATATTAAGCACGTAAATTCGAACAGAGAAATTTTTACAGATTCGAAATGGCTTTCGCGTGTTTGTCCAATTCCAAGAGAATGGAAGACAGGAGAACAAAAAAAAGATAGGAGACGGAAGAAAAAAGAGGAAAAAAAAAGATTATGGAAAGCATCCACAGTATTCGATGCTCTTCGGCGAAGAAACTCGTTTCGAAAAGTCGAGATCGGAACGCGCCTGGTAAGAGCTGGGGGGGTGACTTGCCGATTTATCGTCTCGGCTGCTGTATCTTCCGTAGAATGATGGATGCTCGTGCGATCCCACGCACAAATTTGCTTTCTTAAGCGATTTCAGCCCTGCGTGAGTATCAGACTCATAATGTTTTTACAGCATTTTTTTTTTTTTTTTTCAAGGCTGTGGAAATTCGGCATCCGCCACCATATTGTTCAAAGCACATATATATATACATATATACATTTATATGTCTACGGTTATATAGCAGGAAAGTCTTCATTGCTCTTTCCAAGCGTGTTTTATATCTACTGCCTTACTCAATCTCTTACGTGACATACATGGTGGACACACGTGAGCACGTAAAACGCTATATGAACCTGAACTACCCCCAAAGGGAGGGTTGGAAACACCAACACTCCCATTGGCTGTAACGCACTATATATTTTCGAGAAAAACTTGGAAGTCTTTACTCTTTTTTTTTTTTGTAATAAATTTCTTATACTTTTTTTTTTTCGTACTCCTCCTTGTCCTTTTTTCGTGAAATCGATGACCTCGAAGGGTGGACGAGTGGCAAATTGTTCGGACGACCTCACGTCCTCGTGCTTGGGACTTCGAATCTCCAAAGGGGGTAGTTTGCGTCGGGGATGCTGATCCGAAGAGATCATTGGCAAGTTGCCAAGATCTTTTTAATGCGGCGCCTGTGTACTTTCTTTGCCTTTCTCCAGATTCATCCGACCACTTCGTTTCCCTAGTTTTATGCATTTATCTGGATACGCGATAGCTATGCTTTTATTGTATACACGAGATCTGTTTAATCTACCCCTTGATGGAATCGAATTTTTTTTTTTTTTTTTTTGAAAAAAATTTATGCATACTCCAGGGTTCTTATTATTGATTTCTTGTGGGGAGGATAATAAGATTTTGAGTCGTTTGGCCTGAAATGTTTTTTTCTCCTTTTTTCAGCATCAGTTTGAATCCCTATAGAGGCTACGTGGTATTAGGGTATTTTTGTTTTGAACTTTTTAAACTTTATAATCTTAAATTAGCTGGGAGATTACGTTTTGGCATTTGGTTCAATTATGCTGGTAACAGAAGGTAAATTTTATTTTATCTTCGGGAAACGAAATTTTCCTGAGTCGATATGTTTTCGAGGACTCGTATATACGACGGGGGGGGGTTGGATTTTTTAATATCGAGAAACGGAGACGCCGGATACGTTATCGAGCTCGAGGATAGAGGCTTGAATTAAAGTGAATTTAATTTCTGACAAATAACCTCGTGCCAGAGTTTTCGGAAGTTTTCGACCTTTTTTCCTCGAGGTCGTCATCCGGCAGGAGATTGGCCAATGATAAACGAGCTTGCACGGGATAAGAACTACTTCCTCTACTGTTGATCGATATGTACGTATAGCATATATATATATATATATATAGATATGTCGATATGTATTAACTGTCAGTATGACGGGTAATAAGGTCTTCGGCTACCTAATTCATAGTAAACTTCGATACGAGATTTCTAGGTTATTTTTTGACTAGCCTCAAAGTTTTCAAAGAATGGAAAGAATGGACAGAGGCCTCTTGTGAAAACTTCGACGATGAAAATACGATCGAAGCGTAGAGACTGTGAAACTGAATTTTTGATTTTGACCAGAGGATGCAGGAATATAAAATTTGGTTTCGATGTAAAAAAAATTTTTTAATAATTCATACAAAATTTTGCGGCAGCCACGAGGTCTGGTTATGTAGTTTTCAAGAAACTTTAAACGTGGGTATAAGAGTCTCGTGATGAGCACGATAATCATCCCTAATGCACCACTTGTTTTGACTAGAGCTAAAGCCCGTGTTGCGAGAGCGCAATAATTAATGATCAGTGTTAATTCAGAGCGAGTATAAAAATAATTGGCCGCTCTAAACGGCACCTACACGTGTAATTCCCTGGGCAACCCTCTAGGAAAAAGCGCCCTTAGATTTTTTAAAAAAGGAAAAAAAATTTAACAATCCATAAGGGATCAATAGGAATCCATTCCTCATTCTCACGGCTCATCCTGGAACGAGGTAGGTTGATTTTTTTTTACTTCTTTCGTTTTACACCCTCAGTGTCCCTAAGGGTTGACCAGAGTTTGAGGATAATTCGCACGAAGATAAATTTTACGGTCAATTCGTATTTTTCCTAGAGAAACTTTTTATCTCTGCTAATAATCTTTCGCAATTTACCTCGCGACACTTTGTTCCGCTGCATCTTTGCGGATTCATCGTGCGGGGGTTCACCGTAAGACGGGGGTTGCGCGCGCGCGCAAGGCTGGTCCTGATCTTCTTCAGGGTCTACGGGTATCGTAGTGTGATGCACGGTGGCGCCGCGCTGCGGGCAAACCTCGTAAACTCAGGAAGTAGGCGAGCACCGTGCCTACGGGTCAGTCGTGGGTGCAGTGCGTGCGAGAGCACCGGTTAGCGAGAGCTGCGCGAATTTTCGAGACCGGCGTGGATTCGAGTGCGCGGGGTTAGGTCAGTGTCACATTCTGATGGATATTATAAATATAGGAAAGAGACAAAGAGAAGATACATTTTATTTATAATTTCATCGTACCTCCACTCTCGCGCTTGTGGATCTACCATAACATCGTTATGCCCATATGCAGCTCACACGTAGATGCTTAGGAGCTCTATGGGGTTGATTGGCATTTTTCACTGGATCACACCCTTCGAGATAGTCAGTGATACGCGGGGTCGGTTGGAGGTTAAAATCAAGTAAGAGAAGATTTTTACATAATATTTAGAAAAAAATAATGGAGGGGAGTGAAAAATTTATTTTTAACCTTTGACATTAAGAGTAACGTTCTTATTAGATTTTATTGATTCACGATCTCTTGTCGAATTATATTTAATTTTAGGGTGAATTTTATGTAACTTTGTTTTTGGGGCTGTGTTTATTATCAGCGAGATAATTAGAATATACTTCTTACTCCTTAATATGTATATTGTCAGTGATCGGGAGTTCATATACAATTAAGAATATACCCTGTGTACGAATTATGGGGAATTGAAATTCATTTGCGATAAGCAATTGGAATTCAGGGTGTAACGGGTTTTAATCCCGATTGGATTGTTCCTCTTAACGAGGAGGATGAACGTCACTGATCCTTTGCCTAAACTATGTTTACACCTTCGCGAGTCTAATATCAATTGTCTTTCTCTTCCTCGAGAGATTTCTTGTTTACCAAATCATCCCCTTTGATCGTCCTCCGATCTCATTCCCACAGGACAACGTAAAATCCACTCAATAGAAGTTCATCCGGTAACTTTAGACGCTGCAGCTTTACACACCAAAGAAATTTCCATCTTGCCGTAAGGGGGACCCCGGTCGAAATATCCCGTGGGATATTTCTCATCCGTTTAACATTTACGTCGGGGCTTCCCCGGTTTGCAGGAGGTTTCCCATCGCTTTTTTTTTTCTTCTTTTTTCTCGAAAAGAGGTAAAATAAGAATTTTTTTTTTCTAGCATACGAAAACCAGTGCTCGTATCTCAGGTATCTTGATGTCGCAGGATATCCACGTAATCCTCGACGTAATATATACTTTTTGAAAATTCATTCCGTCGTATTTCTTTATCATTGCTCCTTTTTTTTTCTCCAGAATCCGACCGTGTGATCCTTGATCAGGACGTGTGATCTGCCATCGAAGGGGTTGAAGGAGGCTCGGCACAGTGGAGTAGTGCGCGAGTCACGAAGGGGTGCACGATGCCCCCCATAATAGGGGAGACTCTGCGCGTATGGTTTCTCTCGGCTTTGGTAGTGCACGGAGCTGTAGCGGGAAATCCGGACGCGAAACGCCTCTACGACGACCTCCTCTCCAACTACAACAAGCTGGTGCGTCCTGTGGTGAATACCTCGGACGTGCTTCGCGTGTGCATCAAGCTTAAGCTTTCGCAGCTCATCGATGTGGTAAGTCTTGAGACTTTTTTTTTTTTAAATCACACCCTTGACAGTCTTTTTGTCTCGATTTTGAAAATTTTTTTTCTTCCGTGATACCAAACCCAAAAATGAATATCGATAACGCGCTATCGATCTTCGTCGACAAAAATATTAAGAAAATGAAAAATTTCTCAAATTTAATTTTCCTTTATCCTTCAAGGTTTCTCATGAAAAAGAAACCGGGGATAATCAATGTTTATAATCTTGGAATTTTAAACCGGATGAGCTTTTCACGGGTCCGCGACGAAGCAATTACGGTTTAAATGGATTACGCGATCAAAGGGATTTTATCTTTATGAAATTTTTTTTTTTTTTTTTCTTTTATTTAAGACGATGGACGGTAAGGGATGAGAAGGATACGAAACACTGTTCTTATTGCCGGGAATAAAATTTCTGCTTTATATCTCTGTAGCCCGTAGTAGTATTCCTGTGTTTCGCGTGTACTGCTTCCATTTACGGTTTCTTTCTTAAGAATATATATTTTTTTTTATTATCAACATTCTTGTCGTGTATCGTAAAATGAAAGAGAATCGCTCATCCGGTGGGACCGTATCAAATATTATTTTCGGTTACAGGCTTATCAAATTTTCAACCTCGAATTGTTTTCTACGTTAAAGTCCCACATTCGATTTCTTGTAATTCGGGTATTTTAATTACAGGCTTTCGGTAGCTCTGGGTAATCCGGGCATTTATAATTGAGGCGTGAAAACGATGCACGGCTCTGTACCAATTAATTGCGTTATCACGTGCAGAGAATTTTTTTATTATAGCTAATTGAAAATTTAGATGGCTGTACATAATTTTCTTCCTACGGAGTCCCTCATCGATATTCGCAATCGGCAGACTCGAAGGACGAGGTTCAATAAGGATTTTAATAACAAAGAAAACAAACATGAGACAAAGGCACTGGATTTTTTTTATCCATAACGACGGGCAATTTCACGAGAATTTTCCGTCGCGGAAAATTGTATGACAGATTTACACAGTCGTGATAGTGATGGCTGCCCGAGGGAGCCTGTCAGTGATACCGTACAGCTAGAACCAGTTAGTATTATACAATGACGTAAGAGCAGAATACGGTATCGGTACGAGCTAAAGAGCAGCTAGAGAGAAAATAAAAAAAAAAATAAAAAAAATACGTACGCGATTCCGTCTGATTCGTTTGTTCGTAATTCGATTAATCTGATTTCTTCTCTTCGTTACTCGTCCGTTACGCACGTGAGCGACGTTTCGATATAAAAGGAGTTTGAAGAAAAAAAAAAAAAAAAAGATCGAACAAAAAATAAGGCGGAGGAACGACGCGCAGTAGGACTCGGGAAAGCAGAGGAGATAAAGAGAGAAAAATGTATAATAGCGATACGCGAAATCCCGTCGAACCCGTTATAAATTGGCAGGTTCGTTTAAACTGTGACACCCGGTATCTTTTTCTTCTTCAACGTGAGACAGCAGCTCGGGCGTCGAAGGAAACGTCGAGTTTACGAAATTGTCTGCTAGAGGTCGCTCTGGTCGTCGTAGGGAATGCTGCGCGCGCAGCTGTCCCATGATGCTTTGCGAGGAAGTGAAAAAGCAGCGGCAACCCAAAAAGAAACGGAAACGCATAGAAGCACTGAACTCCGAAGGATTAATGTTTGGCCGTATGCATAAAGCTGTGTTCACAGTCCCCGGCTTTGAGTTTCTTGTGTTATTTATACTTCTTCTTCTTTCTTTCGTATCATTTCTTCTCCCGTCGCCCCAGAACTATAAAGCGCGGCTTATGGCCTCTCGCAAATGAATTGTGACATAATGCACGCGTACCCTACGCCTGGATCCTCTAAGCATTATGAAACTCATTCTTCGAAGCTTATCGGCTGGTAACGGTCCTGCTTTTATCGTACTCGTAAAGGCTCGTTCACACGTCGTTAACTTTCTTCGGTGTCACGTCGCGAAGTAACCCACTCGACTATGAAACCGCGTCGATTTTAACAAAATTCAGAATAGGATACGAGATGGGTCGAAGCATACGTGACGAAAAAAAAAGAAAAAAAAAAATGGAGTTGCGTTACCGCGAATAAAATTTTTTTTCCACACCGCTCGCTAATTATTAGACATAGGTACATCTAGTAAATAATTAAGGGTGCGCATAGTTTTCAGTAAGGGATGAAACAGTGTCGCCACCCTGGCGCTCGAAGGGTCGTCAGGCAGGGGGAGGGTGTGTGATGCTGCTGATATTTTGAACTAGGTGGAGAAGACAATCGGGCAAGGAGGAAGGGGTGGCGCGGGATGGTGTCAAGGGGTGGCGGTAGTCGCATTGATCGAATCGAATTCCAGGGGTGGAATAAAATTATCGGATTTCAGTGTGAAGTGTTTAGTAAAACCGCGGGAACTTATGTCAGCTGTTCTCATAAATTTTATTTCCTCGGTTTTACCAGACCAGGGCCGTATCAACCTCGTGCATACATCGGACGTTGACAACACAGTAGATATATATTGATCAACGAAAATTTTTTTTTTCCTCAATTAAATTAATCACACCGGATGCCCCCTTGTCGTTCCAATTTAAATATTTTGTAAGTAAATCAAAAAAAAAAAAAAAAAAAAAGCAAAAAACCCAAAACCAATCAATACAAGCTTGTTAATGTAAAATACGATCAATATACCCATTATCGCTCGAGATGACGCTCAAATTCGAAATCGACAGCTCGACCATTCGCAGTCTTGCTGAAAGGCTTTTGTTAGTCAAATATAATTCCCATGGCAGCCACTATAAACCCCCTACGTTTCTATCGGTCACGTTTGAATTCCCACACGTATCATGTAATTTCATGAAAACGCCGCATGGAGCTTTATCTTCCACTGTCGTTCGCATAGAAATTCATCCAATTTCGTATCAAAACGTCGTTCATGATTTTCATGAAAGTTTGATGCTCTTACACCTCGCCCCCCGCTACCTCTGACCTCCCCCTTGAACCCCTTGCCAACACCATCCCACGATCTCCCAGACACCTAGTCCCCCATGACACCTCTTCGAAATCAGTCCCTTACTACTCGTTCCTCCTCCCCTTCCGCCCCTCCCCTCCCCTCCTCCCCCCCTCGTGCCACCGAATTTCAATTCCCACAACACAATCCAACTGCTAAGTCTCGTTGCGTCACGCGCTGTTTTCTACTACTGAGAGACGAGGTACGCACGTCTGACTCGTAGAGCTTGCAGGATATTTGAATATGGCGCCAGTGTTGGTGTATACATTATGTAAAGTAGTTCCTGATTGTCCCATAGCACCGGCGGCATTGCACAACGTTATACCGTGACTATGTATGTATGTATATATATGTATAGATATATATAGGTGCTTTCGTTACGTTGCCTATACGTACCAGTATGTATAAATATATCGTATATGTTATATACGTACTCAAATATATCGGACCATAGTGTGTAGAGTATATATCGATATATGAATGTACATATGGATATATATATATACCCGTGGCCTAAACATTGCTATTTATGGCAGGAGCGTAACGCGCGGGTGGCTTGCAAGGGGTGTTTCCCACCTACCCTATTGTCAGTGCAATTTGTCATAAGCCTCCCCCTTGCACTTTATATGCAACCCTCGGCGATACCTATACGATAACACATTAGCCACACGAGCGTGGCTTTTGCCAGACTATGAACGTGGTCAGTGGCTCGTGGCTCGTGGCTCGTGGATCTCCCTCGTTATTCCTATATTACCAATTAAGGTTCGGCGCTACGGTTTGTCCTTGTTATCAGTAGTATAGCTGGCCAAGCGGTTGGTCGTTATCATTGTCGCATCGTGGGGTTAGGTTGGATTTTGAAAAAATTTATTTATTTTTTCTTTACGACAGTCTTTGACTTTTGTATTATTGGTCGTGAAACGGAAGGAGGGTACGGAGGGGTGGGTCGCTTGGTTTTATGACTCTTAACCGAGTCTTGGCGTTTCTCGATAACGACGAACCCGTGATAACGTACCTGTACGTACGTGATACGTAGCGCAGTGACTGCACTCCGTGATAACACTCGATATCGCGATATAATCGTGTATTGGATTTTCACTTTTGAAATGGACTATACTCTCTGCATATTCCATACGGTGCTTTAAGCTTTCTTAAGCTTTCTACGTGCGACGTGTGTGCGTATGCGATCTTTGCAGCTCGTATTACTTTACGATAACGGCCAGTTAAAGATAGAGAAGTGGCACGCGTTTGAATTTTTTTGTCGGATTTTCAAAATTTTCAAAATTTTTCGAATTTTATTTTTCTTGCAATTTTTTTTTTTTTGGTATATTCGTGATATTCGTGAATTGGATTTTTGTTTTCAATTTAATGCGAAAACTTTGCAGTCTGGGTGCATTAACGAGAAGAACGGGCAGGGGTGGAGCAATCTGTGCTTGACGCGTAAATGTGCGTACACACGTGCATCCAAGCACTGCGGAACTTTAATAACGCACGGGTGACGATTCCTCGCGAGAAATATTATTGTGCCGCGAATTTACGTCAGGCGGAAATATATAAATTGCGCAAGGGGCGTCTCACCGAGGTCCGGGACCCTCTGGCGGGCTCACCCGTAACCATAGGGGGTCATTGTTTTTCGTTCTCTCTCGCTCGAAAGTGGTTGGCGTCAATTGACGTGTTATTCTGCGTGCGTGACGGATCGTGCGTGTGCAGAAACGTTTTACGCTGAGTTTTCCCCCTTTTTTTTTTCGTTTTGTCCATTTGTCGAGGTTTTTTCCCTTCTATTTCTCTCCGTTTGTTTCACCCTCGAATCATCCCTTATTTCGTTTCAGGAAAACGGGTAGGGTGGGTGTAGTACGTGAATCTAGTGATTTGACTATCTTTTTGTCTCTGATCGTCCCGTCGTCTGGGCATGGTAATACGTGTCAGGGGTCCTGCGGGAATACGAGAAAGGAAATTAGCCTGGAGAATAGAAGCAAGAAATGCTTTCAGGACGCGTCGTGCATATGAGCAATGGTTATGGGAAAAGTGTTGAATTCAGCCGGGACGTTAGGACGGGGCTGAAAAACTTTTTCTCGCGGCCGCCTTTGAAAAGTTTTCCATGATTTGTCGCCGGGGTCGTCTAGGAATTTCCTCGGCGAAAAAATAATTCAAGTCTCGCTAAATATTTGCCATTCAATTTTATTGCCAATTTTGAACCCGTGCGATTCCTATGGGACGGAAGCGCAAACCCATACGGCGAACGTCATGATTAACCGCGTGACAAATTTACGCGCTGCGCCCAGCTGGCTTTGCAAATATTTTCGCGAATTCTATTTTCGCGCGCGGCTGGACGTTAAATGCGAATTAAAGTGCAGTTCGACAGGACGGGTTACGTAACTCATCGTTATCGGGAAAACTACGGCAGTGCGCGGGCTGTCCCTATCGTGCACGTTGCTCGTGACAGATTTCGTTAAGGCGGAATTTTCACGGCAGCGACAGCCCTTGGAAATCTTTGATTTTTCGACGTCCGAGAAACCCACGGAGATCGCAAAGTGTCGCTGAGATTCGCGAAAGGGGTGAAGCGAAGTTCGTTTCGAGGTAGGTGGGTGGGTGGGTGGGAGACACTAGAGTGGCGAATGTGCGCGACGTGGAACGTTCGCGGAACAATGGCCGAGCCGAAAGCTTGAAGAAAGCTGAGTGGCGAGTAAGTAAAGTTGGCGAATTAAGCCAGGTAGAGCAGCCACTTGAAAGCGCGGCTTTCCTATTCCGCGTCGCGACGTTTCCCCATTAAAATTTCGTTAAATATTAGCGAGCGGTCGGGCGCGTCTTTTCATCTCGTTTGTATCTTAAACTGTCGTGGCTAAAGGGAATAGCAAAGTATGGTAAAAGGTTCGAGGACCTGGAAGACTTAATAAGGACGTAAAAACAAATTAATACTTTGGAATTTCGCCATCGCAATTTCCTCCCGTAATACCTGGCGCGGGTCTTCGCTACACGCATACACGTGGCGATGGGAATTCCTTTTGATTAATTTAATAAAACCAGGACTGAACGAATCGACGCAGGGAGAGAAAAACGAAGGGCTGTTCCTGATATCAAAATTTTCTATGACGTCACTCAAATTCTCTAGGTCCCCAATCAATTCGATTTCTTCGTTATCCTAATATCAATTTGCACTCCTTGGCACTATTTTTTTTCTTTTCCGATTAATCGACAGTTTCAAAATTTGGAAAAAAATATCAGGTCACAATTTTCATCGGTACGACTGTAGTAGTCGATGTAATCTTAATGTCATCCGCCCCTGCACACTGTCGTTACCCAAGATTTTATCATCAACCCTTATCATTTCGTGAATCCTTTGTTTCTTAAGGAGCCACGCGCGTCTCCTAAACAGGCAACCCTCGAGAAGTAAATTGCCCCTGAAATACTGGAGTGTCTCGGAGATAACTGTCCCATCACGAATTTCTCTTTCCTGCAATGGGGCGCTTGAGGGACGTCGAGAATGAGTAGCGAACCATAGCGACGTAAAGGGTTGGCAGGGGGGGTGGTGGTGGTGTAGTTTGACATCCCGACCGAGGGTGTGTAATTACATGGGCTTGTTTAGTGAAATTGACTCGGTTGAAATTACTCAATTAGCATCGTCAAGGAATGTCTTTGTTAATGAAAGAAAAAAAAAAAGTAGTATTAATGACGTCATCAATCTTACGAAATGAAACTTCTGTCTGCACACGAATCCAGCACGCACGGTTGAACTGAGCAGTAAGGAAATGAAGAAGGGAGAAAGATAACCTATAAATATGAAAGCAATAGTCTCAACGAACGTCTTGGTCTTTACTTGCTATTGATATATATATATATATATATTTCAATAGCAATATATAAATATATATATTATGGAATATAAAACGATTCAATTTCACAGCTTCTAACCGAACTAAAGACAGCTGGGACGCGTCGCGATATTAAGGCGCGAAAAATGAATATTTTATTTAATATCTGCCGTTCGAACTCTTCGATATATCATATTTGCCATCCCTTTACGTTTCCTGCTTGAACACCGTGTATATAGCTGGGTATTGGTTACAGGTTGATGGCTGTATATAGTATGTATACATATATATACACTATCGCGGGCACTTATTCCTTCCGAGTCGTATTACACTCAGAGAACCGGATAACGTGACGTTTGCTCTTGACGTTTCGCATCCGCAATCGCATCGTGAAGAATCGTCAGAGATCTCTCGGTGGGGCGGGGGGGGGGGGGGATGACCGATTGCCCGTGGTTATTTATTTTTTTTTTTACGTATCCTTGTAAAAGTCCTTAAGAAATGCTGTATCCGTTATAAGATATATATAAAGAGTAAGAAGGAAGGGTTAAACGGCAAAGGAATTATCTATCAGCTGGATTAAAGCGATTAAGGTTTTACGAATGACTTTCTCCTCTTGGCGTCTCTCTCTCACTTTTGTTCTTCTTCTCGCGGAGTTACACGTTCTCTCTCTCTCTCTCTCTTTATACACGTTCTCTCTCTCTCTCTATACACGTTCCTTTCTCTCTCTCTCTTTTCCACCATTCTGCCGGGATCGGACGTCGGAGTGATGGAGCACCAGGAGCCGCCCGTAATTGCATTCCCAAATTATCATCCCTGAGCGATCTTCCATTCGCCGCGAGTTTCCCTCCTCGTTCGTTTATTCGAAATAACCTTTCGGGTGATTTCGCTGCCATCTAGCGGCTGACGCACGAAGCTACGCGCTGGATACTCGTCGCTATCGCCTCTCCAGTACGTAAACGGCAAAGTGTACGAGGACTGCGAATGCACGCGTAATAGCGTCTGACCATACCCGCGATTTTCTACTGTCAGACCAAACAGTCCCTGTCTGGCCATTCACGCGTCACATCTACTTCTCGAAGCAAACAAACCGCCGTCCTAACAGCCTCCATTCGGTACCGTATCCAGTTGCCGCCTTCGCCTTCTCTGTCCGCTCGACTTTTCTACGAAGCACGTAAACTCCTAGAAAAACGTAATGGCGCTCTCTCTTTCTTTTTTTTTCTCCCTTATATCAACCTCGTCCACCCTTAAGGCTTGTAACAGTAGACGACGCCTACCCTTAATTCCTTTGCGTTATTTCATCCCTCGGGCACTTGGCTATTCGTTCCCGGTCGTCGGCTCTACCTTTCTCCACTGGCAGGTCCTCGCCCCCTAAAACCTACCCTGGGGCGCCACTTTCTACCCGAGCACTGTAACCGATAAGGGCGGACACAGGCAATTGGCCACTTTCACCCTCTCTTACCCTGATGTTCCTTTCGTCAAGAAACCTACGTAGCCACGGGCTTTAGGATATTGCTCGTAGGAATAATGGGAAAAAAATTTTTTTGGAACATCTTTTTTTTTTCTTCAACCCCTATTACGACTCATTTTCGAATTTTACCTTATTCACGGAAGTATTACAGATTAATCCTGTTTACGATCAACCCCCTCTAAATCTCTTGCTTATCTAACCCCCCCCCCACACTTTCCCTTCATACCTACCCCCTTTCCCTAAACCCACGAAACTTGTATTCAATTTCCTTAAACGGTATCACAACTTTATCGGGCAGCCCGGAATTTCGATCAATTAACAATTAACGCACGACGATTTCAACCCCTAACGATACTTTCTCACCGAAAACGCGGTGGCTGCGAATATTTCGGTCTGTGCAGACAAGCCGATCGATATTCCGGCTGTATAGCGATTTCAATGCTGTTTGAATATTCGCGAAATTTCACGCGAATAATAATAATGCCATGTATCATCGGCAGGTTAATCTATCTCCTGTCGATGCTCCTCATTAACATTTTTTTTTTTCTGTATTGAATATATCTATAGTCACGATGGTCGGTGGATGGTGGATTAAAAAAATTTTTTTTCGAACGTAATTTGTACAGTATCGCCTTATATTTATTGCTGTTGAATTAAAGCCGAGTATTCATGTCGCGATTGGCGTTCGGAAAAATTACCTGAATCATCTCACCGATTAAGTTCGAATACTTCGTACATCCCGTTTATTCGTGCGACCGTAGGCGGTTGCGCGGTGATAATGAATTTCGGTGGTTGTAACCAGACGAGTCCCCGGACAATTTTGGACCGTCGGTTTATACGACTATTCCCCAGCGGAGTTTCCGAAGCAATAAGAGTACTCGGCAACTGCAGTGGCTTCCCTATGTAAAGCTACGACATTTACCGGATTAAGTTTATAGCTACGAGCCTCTCCTAGATTAGTCGCACCGAAATTCATCTGGTTAATTCTTACGGTTTTACGTCATGTCTGTGTAGTTAAGGCTTTGTCTACTTGTACCAGATATCATATGCATGGAAAGACTCTTCGAATTCATTTTAGGCATAGATTCGTGGAGTTGTTAGGGATGGAAGTGATTTTTTTTCTTTTCGAAAAATTTTTTTTTTCCAAAATGGAACGACTCTTCGAATTCATTTTAGGCATGGATTCGTGGGGTTGTTAGGGGTGAGAGTGATTTTTTCTTTTCGAAAAAAAAAATTTTTTTTGGATGTATACTTTTTGAAAATTTTTTTTTCAACTCTTTTCGTATCTTTTCGTATCAAGAAACGAAGGCGCAAGGACTGCGATCGTCGTCTGACTCCTGCCGGAGAATTGGCAATTAATGACATTCCAATCTGAATGATCTAATTGATTATCAGCACGGTTGTATGGTGGAGTCGAACGTCAATTTGATAAACGAGCGCTTCCGGTAGCTGTCTCGAAATTTTCCGACGATTAATATCAGCCTGGAATTGGTTGGGCATTCTGGGTATTATATCGCTCGTCATCAATCCCATCGAACTGCTATCAATGGCGTTGAATTTTTTTTATCAAAAAAAAAAAGGTGATTCGTGTTTTCGTGCGAAGAAACGGATTTCGAAAAATTCGCTTTGACAGTCCCGCACAGTTTCTGTTATCAGAGATTCGTCATGTGGAAGATTTATGATTATCGATTAATTGAAATGTCAATTTGTCGTATCGTTGTCATACGTAGCATGCAAAAAAAAATTTTTTTGAAAAAAAAAAAGTAATCGGGACCTATATCTACTAATTGTTCAGGAAGAAAGGGGAATATAGGAAAGAGGTTGACGGGGGGGAGACGAAAGTGGGCCGGGGGGGAGGGGTGAAAACCAGATAAACGTAGGAGGGAGGCTTAGAGCTCGATGGAATTTCTCCATTTTCTTTTATTACGGTGCCTTCCCACTGAAAAGGTTAACGGCTGATTTCAAAGTGAGTTTCGCCGGTGTATCCTTACTCGATGTATATTGTTTTCAAGCTATTTATTATATATACCGGTATAGATAACCATATAAATACGTACATAGTCGCTCATGTACAACTACGTACCGGGGTCAAAGGCCAGAGGCAAAGAGCCAGAAGGGCCGCAGGGGTTTCGGAGTGGCAGGAAATATTTTGCGAACACGATTTCAACGTCGTTTTGCATCTAGCCGGAAGCGCTTGAAAAAAAAAAAAAAAGGAAATTTAACTTACATAAAATTCAGGATAACTTTGCCAGAATCGGAATTTCCGGAAACTTTTATTGCCGCGATAGAAAAAATAATCATCGAGTCTCTCTCTCTCTCTCTCTCTCTCTCTCTCTCTCTCTCTCTCTCTCTCTCTCTCTCTCTCTCTCTCTCTCTCTCTCTTTCTCTCTCACTCAAATACACTGGTAAAATGTAATCGAAGAAATCGAAAACCCTTACTAAAGTCACGCAGTGTATACGCCGGGGTGTTGCGGAAAAAGTTAATTTTTTTTTTTCGAAACAAGGTACGAAAACCACCCGATCAACACGGTCGTTCTGTTTATTCTTAAGAGGGAGCGCAAAAAAAAATGTCACTTGAATTTCTACGTATTTTTAGAACGCGACGGTTTACAGTGACGAAGGGGGCGAAAGGGGTTGCTGGGTCTTGTCAGGGAAAATGAAGCTTCCGCAACAAAGCTTTCTGATTACCGTGCCAGTAGAGTGAGAAAAAGAGACAGAGAGAGAGAGAGAGAGAGAGAGAGAGAGAGAGAGAGAGAGAGAATACCTTATAATGGGAATCGTAAGAACAATACGAACAACCCTGACCAACCGATACGCACCCCTATATATGCATACCGATTGCCCAATCGACGCGTAGATATGCGAATGGGGATGAAATCGTACACGGGGGTTGATCGCGTACAAGATACACCCCTCTCTCCCCCCTCTCTTCCCCTCCCTCCCCTCTCTTCTCCTCCCCCCGGCCATACCTCGTGGTAACGAGTCCAGCCGTACATGAAAAGACCAATCATCCCTCATACGGGACCATTAAGGTTTCAATCGGGCCGTGACAACTCCCCCCCCCCTCCCGCCCCGAATACATGTATATTCGCTACCGTGCATTGTTCTTGAAATTCCAGTCACGTGACCGACTGCCGTCGGAAGCCATTAAAAGAAGAAGTACCATTATCGAGATTAACGTTGACTCTTCCTTTTGTCAACCCTTTGTCCGAGGGTAACCGGAGGGATGATGCTGTGTGATTTTTTTTTTTCATTCCCCACCCGGTAGATTCGAATCGCCGACGATTTATCCAGATTCAGTGGACCGAGTCCCCTTTGCTCTTAATAACGCTAAATAATTGCGTAACTTTTGGCTATGCCGTTTCAGAGGCTAAAAATTATATGACGGGTGTCCGTTATCAAATCTTCCATTTTACTCTCGGCCGATCTTTCCTTATCGTCTACGACACTCTCGACCTTCCTTCACTTCTATGGGCCCTCTTATCACTGTAAATAGCGAGTTCACCTTGTCGCGTTAACGACTCGCTTGACGATCAGATTGCGCTAGACTGTTACTGCGGCCGCGGGGAAGATGCTGCGAAGATGAGAAACGCGAGAGATTAAGAGAGAGAGAGAGAGATGGGACGACTGGGTAGAGTCGAGGGAAGATTAAGAATGATAAAGGAAAGTGTTCAAGAAGAAATTCACCAGTGTGAATAAGTCTTGTGCTGAATATACATGTACATGTATATATACAGGTTATTTATACGCGTGCTGGAAGACCTAGTTACATCGTTCTATTCCCTAGTAATTATTCAGGGTTCGTGACTCTAGGGAATTTCTTTTTTAAAACACATAATTCATACATACTTCGTTTAAGCTTACTTGCGTTTCCAATGCACTTTCTCCTACACGACTCCTCTGTCCAAGTAAGCGGTCAGCCTTAATGCAACATTATTCACTCCCGCTGCAGAAACTCTCGCGTTATTTGTATGTTAATATATTTCATGTTTGGCTTTCGGCCAACTAGATTGCCCTCGATACCAGTATATATCCACGTTGGTCCATGTACGTATGCACACTGCACTGCACACCAACTGCATTACGATGCACCGATGCATCGTGAACACATATTGTTCACACACGTGAATGTCGCGCAGAGACGTCTGGGGCCTGTAGTATATATATATATATATTTTTTTTTTTCGTGAATCGACATTGCGAAATATTTCCTCGGCGATTTACTTCTCAAGCCGCGACCACAATCGGGGCGACGAGTTTTCATGAATTTACGCGAACGTGACTTATACGTTTCCTTTCGGTTGACTGTTAGTTATTTAGAGCGAAATAGGCGGGAGAATATCCTGGATCTGCCTTGCGTGCGTGCATCCATGTGCATACATATACGAAAGTTTGCAGAAAGTTTTTCCCGAAAACACTTTACGGCTTTGCTTTTTTAATCTTTCCGCCGGCAACGAGGACGTCTTCGTGACTATACGTTACGTATCCTGTCACGATAGTTTTGACAGTCGGGAAGCTTCCAGATAGTTCTTTGGCAATGACACGCTTCCCGTGTCTTGAAAGTGCCAACATCAGCTGGGGCAAGAAACCACTCTGGTGACGACGTCCTCGGGCGTCCTTCTTCGAGGCTCTCAGGGTCGTCGGAGTCCCTGTTTCCACCCCTGTTCCACCCCTTTGCTAGATGGGGTATTATAATGGTTAGATACGCGGTATTACGCTATTCTATATATATTATGTGTGCGCGTGTGTATTGAGAGAAAGGGAAGAGAGATGGGGAGTAGTAGATATGCTATAGGTGGGTAACGTGGTATTAGTTCTCTTTCTCTTTCGACTGTCTTCGTCGCGGACGGTATTATTAACCTCTGTGCCCTGTTAATGGCGCCGGGCGTCTCGAGAGACTGAACTAATGATCGGCTCTCGTCTCCTCCTAAGAGAACATAGTTTTGCTAATGAAGTTTCGCAACGCGAAAAGTTTAAGGTAAATGAGCGTCGCCGCGACCACCTTGGGGTTCGAAATGGCGTCGTTTTCTTGGATATATGATAAACGAAGCGATTGAATGGGGCAGAGGGGAGCGCGATGCTGAATTCATTTTGTCTTTTAAGAAAATTCTTGACTTTTCGAGGTCGAGCGGAGGATCGAAGGAAGGATGAAAGAGGATCCCTCGGGGATGGTTCGGGAGAAAAGAAAAGCATGTATCTTTATCTGTTTACAATGTTATCGAGGATTGCCGTGAAATTTTTGTTTTTCTAATTCGTAATTTTGAAAATTAATTTATTCACGGGAGGGCGGGTGTGTTTTTATATTTTAGGGCGTGGCAGGGTAATTATGCTAATGTGAAAATTGATTTTTTATATAAAAAAATGGAATTTCGATTTTTCTATATGAAAAAAAATATGAAATTTTGCTGTTCTCAGGGACGATGTAATATTATGAAAATTTAAGGGGTGTCTTTTCTCTCTCTCTCTCTCTCTCTCTCTCTCTCTCTCACACTCTCGTAATTCGTAACGTTAAACTCGAATGAAAAGGCCGTCCCGACCTTCGTGTGGATAATTCACGATACTTGCTTATGGAAAATTATTCAGGCGCTATTTTCTGCCGCGGTCTGCTTAGGCGGAAAATCCTCTGGGAAAGCGGTTCGGATCTCGCTTGTATAAATGTATATGCATATATACGGAGAGCTTTATATTAGGGAGCCATGAAAATTTTCAGCTGCGTTACTGAAATTCGTATTACATCTATAAGCAGTTTGAACACGAGGGTGAATGGCGTTAAGGATTAACGCGTTAAACGTTCAAACCTTAACGAGTCAATAGATTATGAATGTTTCATTGAATTTGATACGTCGATTAAGTTCTTTGTATCTGTATTAGTGTTAATAGCGTTGCAAATTATTGTTATTATAGATTCTGCGGAGTCGTGAAAATTATTGAAATATATATAATAAAATAATAAAAATATAATTTCACAATTTTCAATGGTCGCAAAGAAATTTTTCTTGTGCCATAAGCTAGTCGAGATAGTCGCGTGATCAATTTCTTGATTCAAATTGGAATCTTCTTCGAATTCCAATTTAATACACTTTTCTGGAATTCTCAACGGCAGCGACGCTTAGCTATGCGGGACAGAATAAAACGCTTTAAGAACTTGGCACAATGCGAGGAAATATCGATGTCTGAAGATAGTCTCGAGCCAAATGGAATACGGGAAGATGCTGAGTACGGATAAAATTTTCACTGAATCTTCAGAAAAATTTTTCATCTCCTCGAAAACCCTTCAAAACGTATGGTGTAACTCAGTTGAGAGTTTTTTTTTAGTGTTTTGACTTTTTTTTTTTTTTTCAAAATCAGAGCATCGTGCGTCACGATAAAGCAAATAATAAAACTAGACCAGTCACGGAGTTCGTTTTTCTCAAAAATCTAACGTCGGCTTACGTAACCTCAGATTTTTTAGCGCTGCCACCCTGACAAATACACAATCTCCGTGTCGTGAAAGCTGCCAGAAGAAGTCGACATAGTACGTTACCGCTAATACAGACTGGTTCATGTATCCCGGAGCGAGAAGTTACGTCGAAGGTACATAAAAACTTACCCTTAAAAATCCAAGTAGCAAGTTGACGGTAGCATTCGAGAATTCCTAGTTTTCTTCATTCTTTTACGAGGATAACTTTCAGTTCTGATTTAATTATCTCAGGTTAACTTACCATCCGGATTATACGAACTCGCTGTCATTAAGAGTCTTTCATCAATTAGCCAAGAATCTTGTTAATCTCGAAGGAGATAAAAAAAATTTTTTTTTTTTTTTTTCAAAATTTTCAATCCTTAAAAGTCAAAAACCTTAATCCCATTGAATTGTCCACTTGACACGTACACACCGCACAGAAATAATTACCTACACCAAGTACGAATTGTAATTCACCCCTTGCGAGATTATTCGGCCTTAATTGAACAGTGAGATTTCATCAATCCTTTCGTCCTTATCGTCCTCGCCCCTCCTATTTTCAATTAGTCCGAATCAGCATTCCGGAATAATTCATAGAACGGCAAGTTATTCGACGGGGCCGTTTCATCCCCAACTATAGATATGTACAGAGCAACAGGAGGCGCGAATCAGATTTACATACAGAGTTGGTCAAACGATGATTGCCAGGGTAGGCGGGCCTGGACGGAAGGACGAAGAGGAGGAAGCTTGTTTAATTACTCCTGCCGAATTCAATGCAAATTCTACTTGTCATTACAACGGATTTCTACAACTAATAAACCCCATCGATCATCCTAATATTCAAAACTCTACCCCCTGCTGTATACATATAATTATTTATGATATTTCGAAAAAAAAAAATGCAATCACCTCAGTACAATACCAGTCAAGATTTATTTTCCTCTGTATACAAAAATAATAATCCCCCCCTCCCCTCACGTTACTCCTGCACGCTAGACTTGTTAGCGATTCTTTTTCATTTGTTAACTTGGCAACCGTGCACGCTTCCGCTTTTGTCTTTCTTTCCCCCATCTTGTTCCACAAACCGTATTCCAGGACCGTTAGTCATTTTCTTTACTTGACCCCCCCTGTACCCCGTTTCTCAGCAGCAGCAGCAGCTCCCTATACTTTTATTTCCCAAGAATAACTAACCAGCAGTCTTCTCTCAATTGTCTTGACCTACATCCACCCGTGCGACTGGCTAACCTCATAAAACTGTCCCGGAAGTGCGGTAAGGGTTCAGGGGGGCAGGGAGTAGCTACTAGCTTCCACCGTACCCTGCTCCGACTTCCGGTTCCCCACTTGGTGCACAGCTAGTGCACGGGACCCACCCTTGTAGAATCCAGCAGCTCCTAACGTCGGGCCATCCGGCTGGTGCAGTGATACATAGTCGTGGAATGGAACAAATCCTGGTAACTAGTGCTGTATGTGCTTTTGTATATATGTATATATGCGCTGGTCCTCTGAGTTAACTAAGCCGAACCTAACCTACCTTCGTGGTAACTAGGGATTATTTAAGTCAGTAATAACCAGGGCTGCCTCGAACGTCGTCCTCTTTCCCGTCGTCATCCGCAACGGTTTTCGCCCTTCGCGTCAGCCGCGTTTCCAAAATTTAATTACTCCACGCGGGCACTCACGCTCTTTTGGCTACGGCTGTAGGAGGCTGGAAAGTTCGCTTGGCTGCGTGATGATTATTTCGTACGGAATTACGGCGGAGCTTTGGCTAACGACGGTCGTGACTGTTTGGGGTAGTTTGATTGGCGGGAAATTTGGTGGAGGGGGGAGAGGGGGGGTAGGATTTTTTTTTTTTTAGATAGTGCAATCTTTATGACGGTTGGCAACCCTGGACCGTGCTTGAGAATTTTTGGTTAAATTTTTCTACAGCCTCTCTCGAAGTTGCTGTCGATAAAATAAACACTGGCAATGTTTGCTTTTAATCATGGCGTTTTGTTACCCTTCGCTATGGAAATACTCCGAAGTCCTTTTCTTTTATGGGGTTGATCGTACGCAATTGCAGAATGACTTTCTTATGGTGAAATATTCGTGGGTTGCTCCGCATGCCGCTGGTTGACGTGGATGAAATTTTGTTAGGGAGAGAGAGAAAAAAATGGAGCGATGAAATTTTCATGGGGTTGTAGAATGGATCTATCTTTCTCTTTCTCTCTCTTTCTCGCTCTCTCTCTCTCTCTCTCTCTTGACCTACCTTTACGTCACGTATTCAAGTGGTGCTATAAATTTGTCAAGTTTATGGGGGCGCCGTGTTCACTTTGTTATTACTTGCGATATACGAAATTGCCGATCGTTTTTACTTCTCATTTTTTAATCCTATTTCTTGGCTTTTTTTTCACTTTGACTTTCTGCTTTATACATGCCATTGGAATGACTCGTGCATGGATTATCGATTTATTATGGAATTTCAGGGAATGGTAAATGTCGAATTTTCTATGGGATCACATAGGATTGTACATGCTTGGCGATTGAGACTACTGGATGGGATTTCGAAGGAGCTTTTAAGTTTCGTCATTTTCACTGACGTTTGTTCGGTGTCAAGAAGTTTTAGGGGTCGCGAAAGACGAATCCCATACAACCCCCTAGAATAAGGCGCTACTCGTGGCAAATATTTCTTTATTTCCTCCATAAAGGCCACCCTCGACCCTCCACTGTGTCCTCGACTCGACCTCAGAAATCCTTGGTGGGTAATTTATCGGGCAAAAAAAAAGTAGCAAAGTGGTCAGGGGATAGTTACTGCGCTCTACCCTCTTTGTCACCCATTTTTCTTCAGAATGGACGACACCATACGGTACTGCCCATTTATGCATTTACTCACGACTCAGACCTAACACGAGAATTTACGACGGTTGACTAGCTCTTAAAAGAAAGTTTTGGAAAAATTTCTTTTCACTTTCTCTATCCCTCTACACATGCTCGTTACGGGGAAATTAGGTATTTTTTTCTCGTTCGTGGGGGGGCTGCACAATTTTTAAAGTCACTTTAGCATTGATTTTTGTATTTTCTGACACCGTGTACCTTGTTAAATTCCCATCAACGGCAGACTGGGGGTCTACCGTGTTGACGTTCACGTTCAGAAATCACTAGGCGGAGGGAGGATGAAGACCCCCCAAAAATACATCTCTATAGATAAGTACCCTTGGTCCCGTGGACCACGATAGATATAGGTAATATGGTCCAGAGTCAATGTGAGACAGATGATGCTGTCAGTTCCCGTGAAAGGAGATGAAATTACGTCAGAGGTCGAAAGGGGTGAAGATTCGATTAAGCCGCAAAACCCTGACGGAAAGTTTTATTCGCTAGCGCGAATATCCTACTGGGTGATGCCGAGTCAACTCGAGAGAGTCGAAAAGTCCATGAAGGGACACTCGACTAAAGATTCTTTCTCTGACGTCCAAAATCACCCCAATTCGTTCTGGGGGGGGGGGGGGGGGTGGAAAAGTCGTCGGGATATATTTAAACATCTGAGGGAAAACTTTCTCTCTTTCCCCCCTTTAATCGGATACATTTCACCCCTCTGCCTCTTCTACCTCGTATATTTCAACCCTAATGGTAACCCTGATACGTAATAGCCAAGTGGTCCTTATCTCACCTTAAATCCTACTGTGTGTATCGACCTTAACGAGAACCTCGTGCCAACCTACAGGCCGTGTAATTTACGAGGAAATAAACGTCCCTGAAGAATTAGACAGGCTGACCAACCTCTACGGTCTCTAAAGGAACTCTCGTCCCCTTTCTCATTGAAGACACCGAGCTGCGTCCACGTCGATTGCAGCTTCCCCTTTGGTCCAGCGACTCCCGCTACAGTCAGCCGCCATTTTTTTCACGACACTTTTTTTTCTACTCCTCGTTCCTTTTAATACCGTACGGGGGTAGTGAAAAAAAAAAAATGGCTCCCACCAGCCAACTAGGTCGTCGCTTCGCACCTTGTTTGTCCAGCGACCGCTGCCGCTCGTTCACGCTCCGGCTGATCTCTTCTTTTTGAAGTTCACTTTTCAAAAAGGAACCTCAATTTTTGTCACAATGACGTCATTCTACTCCTATCGCACGCCGATAGATAAACAGGTATACATGCACCTGGTTACCGGGACTTTGTCCTGCAGCGCACGACGCGCTTTTGAAAAGCCAACCCGCTAAAGGATCCTTGAGAAACGGCCTTAACGTTCAAGGATTTTAAAGGCTTTCTTCTGGGTCACGTTGTACCCCCCCTTTTCTTTTTATTCCTTTCTTCTTCTTTCTTCGTGACCACTTCTACATGCAGTATCTGCTACCCCCTGACCCCTCTGACTCCATCATGACCCAACCCGACGACGTCTTTTTCTCTCAGGTCGCATCATTTGCCCACTTCTTCTCGCGATGAAAGCTCCGGCAAAATCATACTCGACGCTGCACTGTGTGGACGCGGCTTTCGATAGAGACTGCTAAAACATTAGGCTGGTCTGACTCTACACGCACCGTATCTACTTCGTCGCTCGACATTCAGCCTTTTTTTTCTCATTGAGCCCATCTACATTGAAAGGTGACGCAACATCGGTCCCGCAAAAAGCACTAATTAAAGCTCAACCTGTAAATTCATAATTTTAATTATACGCTTATAATTTAATCTTAATGACTGAGGCTACACCTGATAAAGGATTCATCTTTTCCCAGCATCTTCCTAAGCTCCGCTCCTTTCACTACTGCACTTAAAAACGTATCGATCAGCCCAGAGTGCTTCTGTGCTTCTTTATAATACCTTCACTGCGTTTTCCAATAATTGGCTATATTCCGTTTACTCGTGTATGTCTATACAGTAAAAGTCAATCAGAGTTTACTATCTGGTACCATATAAATGAATAACCCTTTTTTTTTTAACACGTCACTACGCCAACGCGCCAAATTCAAATTCTAATAAATGAAAATCTTGACGATGAGAATCATCGTCAATCTATCACACATGTACAAATCACTCAGCTCCAGTATGTTTAACGAGTGTTAAAGAGCTTTAGACGTTTCTCTCAGCTCGTCGTCGTTTAGGTGCAATTAAATCGTCAGGTCAAGTGGTGGCACGACTTTTGATCTTTTTTTTTTCTTTTTTTTTTAAATGTTGCATAAGAAATTTTTTTAACAACCTACCCTTATCATTAGGTTAATTCGCAGAGGGTATCTGCTCGCGCGAATTAATGAATGCGCGCACTTTTTATACGTATTATATAATTTTTTGTTTGAACAAGTTCGGATTTAACGATTGACTTTTTAATTCTTTTTTTTTTTTTTGGATCAAGTCTCGCGCCTCTATAATTTGATACTAATTATTCGCGAATGATTGCGTAAAATATTGATACTTCATTAAGTGGGTGTGACGGGCCATGTCAATTTGCATGGGACGTTTCCTCCCTCAACCCTTTCATAATGTATCCCGTGGAAGAAGTTAAAAGTCAACCCCTTCCGGGCGGGGTGCAAGCGGAATACTAATTTCTCCCGAAGTTAGGGGACCGGTCTGAGCAAGGGGTAAGAAGGGGAGAGGGAAGGAGATTTATAATCGAGATGAAATTATGAGACGTCACGCCAGGGGATGCTGCGAGCGCTATTCGAGAAATATCGGATTCCCATAGCAACCAACTTCAGCCTCCTTCCTGACTCCTTTACCGTGTCTGCAGCCAGATGAAATCCTCAATGACGAATCGACGCGATATTTATCGATTGATTTTCAATATCTTCGACGAGAGAAATATCAAAATATTTTATCATCTGTCGGACGGACATTTCGGATTAAATGTATAATTTTTCTAATTTCTTTTTTTTCTTCTAATTTCATATAAAACTAATTGGACTAGTTTTTCTTATTCGATTTGAAGTCCGATTGGCGAATCTGTCTTAATTAATAATTTGTTCACATGCTACTAATTAACTCGATCACACATGCGCATATGTGGTTCACGTACAGATGCTGTATGTTTATCAAGCATACGGAGTGTCTATTCGCCCGGGTACATTCTCTTGCCGAATTCGAACTCAGGTTAGATTAGATTAGCTTCCTATCTGGCTGAGGTTACTGTGTATTAGACTAATCTAGCTGCAGGTACATGGCTGCTGTTTAGGAACTATAACTGAACTGGTTATAGGTAGTGCAAAGGGAATTTAAAGCAGGCGTCCTCTAAGCTCGAGATTCGAATTCGATTAGAAGATACAGTCTTATATATCTGTACATACATAGTGGGTATGGTGAATCGATATACACAGGATCTATCCATGGCGACATAACTGGGTAATTTGGAAAATATCTTTTGTTGGCTATTTTGATAAGAGTCGAATTTTTGCGAGAATGAATTTTCGTTTTTGTAATTATCAGAAAAAGTCTGTGCTGCACAATGGGCCGTATTTACGTCGTCAGGTGTACAGTGCGAAGGCTTTATATAGAAATTTTATGAATTTCTCTTTAATCTCGTTCTCTTTTTTTTTGTCTTCTTTATACTCCTCTCGTGGAGCCTAATACACGGTGGGACGATATTCAATTTCCAGTACAATCGTCTCGTTACCAAAAAGATTTTTCCAAGCTAACGCGAAACGCTCCCGACGTCGCGCTGAATATTCTCAACCCAAATTCGCCATGCAAATGGGGAAAATTAGCATTTCCCTTAATTTCCACAATAATGCGAGTCCGCTTGCCGTATTCCTCGTTATCCGCGTAGCAAAACCGTCAGGAGTGAAAACTCCTTGGCGCTTCGAATGACAAAGAAATGAAAAATTAGTAAAACGAAAAAGTTTGTGATACAGAGAAAAAGGGGCTGCGATAATATTTTGTTTTTGACATTCAATGAAAAGAAAAAAAGGGTTACGCAGAATTTTTTAACACCTTTTTCTCTCATTCAAAATATTTATCCGCAATCCTCTTTACTTTCCGGCCTAATTTACGCGTCGCTGGATATGCAAATTAATCGACCAGACGTCGAGCAGTGGTCGCGCCGATAAAGGCGGATATTCAATATGGAAAACGGCTTCATGAAAATTCCTATACGAGTCGATCCTCGTTCGCAAGAAACTCGTAGACTCGTGGCCTCGGCTGTGCGATAGGAGCGCCGAAGCTTTTTTTCGCAAATTTCGCAAATAATCCGAGGCCGCCAGTTCATTGGATCTTCGTATCTTTGACGCTCAAGGACGAGAAGGGAGGAAATAACTGCCAAGAGCGACGTCGTTCGTTTTAATTAAACGCCATTGTGATTCCAATCCCTTGACTCTTAAAAGGATAGCGTCGAACCCTCCGAGCTAAAAATAAGCATGAGAATTGCGAAAAAAAAAAAAATTCGCAAAATTTCAAGCGGAGGCGAAAAAAACATAATTTTCCAAAATCCACATACACCATTTTTTCCAATGAAAAATCGTCCACATTCTTACTTAACAACCGGAAGCGTCGTCAGATTCCTATTAAAAATTTTTCACGACAATAATTATTCGCAAACACAGGATTGAGAATTGCGAAAATTATGCAGCACCTCAGGACAATGCATTGCTTTAATTGCCTTTGCTTTGTTATTATCCACTGCTAATTACGTATATCCGTTCGTTCTCTACAGATCCCGTGCATGACGTCACTACATACAAGGTGTCGCAAAACGCATGCAAAATCGCCTTGGAGAAATTTGCCGCAGCTTCGAGTATTTACGTTAATTATCGGCAGCGTCCTGAACGTTCGCTTCGCTTCTCACCACGTTGCGTCTGGTTTCCAGAGCGACTGCAGGAAGCATGCGTCATGATTAACCGCCATTGGCCACCGTGTGACCTCCAAGTGGCCATGTCGCCGTCCTCTTGGATACTGGCCTTGTCATTAACCATAATAATCACTGCATGATTTACTGCCTGAGCTAATAGTTATATGCACTTTGAGTCTCGTTATACCAGATACATAGGTTTTTTTTCACTCCTTTGGGAACGAACTTTGTGTTGCGTAATGGACGTTGCACTAGACTATATATATATATATATATATTTATTATTTATTATAGACTATGGAATATATGTATACGTTGATACAGGGCAATACGTTCGTTTACGATGAACTCACGTACTGGAGAAAATCGTCTAGCCGGCCGTTCCTATCATCGAGCATGCACCGTAGTGCAGATGCACATTGATTTGCATTATTACGCACTGGGAGATTATTGACAATACGATGATTAAAAATTTGATTGATTTTCATTGAAATTATCGAAAATTATTTCAGCCGTTTTTATATGGGTTTTCTGGTGCCGCTTGAAGTTTTTGGGGTTAATTGGGGGGTTTTTTTTTTTTTAAGAGAATTTTTTAGGGTGGCTGACTGTGGATTTTACGATTTCGGGTAAAGTGTTGAACTTGCGCAATTGGGGTTTGAATTAATGTGGGCGAGTCTGCCGGGAGACGCGGGAAATCATATTAAAGTTTATTGAGCTTTATTTTTATACGCTTGGGTTGGCTAATATGACGAAATTCAGTATTATTTTCGCTGTGCGACGTCGTCTTAGTTGATTCTTTCACCTCGACGCCGTTTCTATCTTATGGGTGACGAACTTAAGGTTTTACGATGGATATATATATATATATATATATATATATATATATATATATATATATATAAAATATATATATATTCTTATTTTTATATAT
>JARQSW010000580.1:1233630-1319215 GCA_030142375.1 Calameuta pallipes | reverse complement strand
GAGAGAGAGAGAGAGAGAGAGAGAGAGAGAGAGAGAGAGAGAGAGAGAGAGGGAGAGAGAGGGAGAGAGAGAGAGAGAGAATAGCCCTAATTTCATCTAAGCCTCGGAGAAGTCTTGCTGAAATAATTACGAGCGTAGCCGTTGCTAATAACATCCCATAAAATCTCATGCAGCACTAAGGGTATATATAATATATATATCCCTACATAGATATACACCCTTGTATAACTCAGACCCCTCGATATATTTTCACAGTTTGTTTTCGGCCATCCCTAGCCCGTACCGGAAGCTCATCTTGATACTTTTCAATGAGAAACGTGTAAAAGTCGAGCAAGAGATTTTTGAAAAATTTTGTTATTTACACAATTTCGATTTTTTTTTTCGAAAATCATTCAAATAGGGTTATGGGTTTTGTATGGAAAATTTGTTCGGCTCGTACCGTGGCAGCCGAAAGTGATGAGAAATTGTCGATAGATAGAGTGACGTAGACGAGCGGACTATAGATATAGCTAGTACGCGGTAGCGTCAGTCTGTAGCAATCCAAGTTTTATAATCGAAGAGGTTAGGTTAGGCTGAATCTAAAGGATGGGGTTGGCACCTCAAGAACAGTTTACACGATTGACTATAGAAGATACGTAAGCGTCATTACGTATAAGCGTAAACGTAAGTGCTGTCCCGCTTACCCAGAAGTCACCTGAAAAAGTCTTGAAGTCTGATCCAACGGGAAATTCTTGAGTCCGACTGTACCTCTGTACGGTAACGCGTGGCATCTATACGTTAAGGCTTTTCCTGAGCTTTCATTGTGAGCTTTGCATGCCTCTGTTGCAAAATGGCACCGTTTGTTGATTCTGCTTTAACGTCCGCTTATTCACTCGAGCTTGCTCGTTCTCGCGACACTCGCCATCTTTTTTCTTTATCGGCTTGCGTAATACGCGCTAATGACATTGATAACGATACTAACAACAATAATAATAACAACGAACAACTTTGCCATTTTTTTTTAAACAATTCATCTTCTATCTCGCAATTTATTATTATTATTTTTAAGTGCTTACTCTCACACGCGTCTGTCATCACAGTTTTTTCTGTGCTTTTATTCTTCTTCAATTTTATCGCACTCTTCACATATGCCATAGCACTATCAGAGACTCTTGGTAACGTAGATACGTCCTGACTGGCGTACGTGGATCTACATGTGAGTTTGAGTAATTTCCAAAAATTTCTATTCGTTTTTCGAGCACGTCACGGGAATGTAAATTTCGTGTTATTTGTTTTTCGTTTCCGGCCGACTACGTCACGTCCTCTTTCACCCTTGTTACGTCACGGTATACCCTTCTCATCGTGTCGTGATAGGCTTGAATTAATTTCTCATACAAATTGAAAAAATTTTTTCGAAATCCATCAGAGTCCCAAATCGATTGGGTAATCGTGTATCGATTTTCAATCGATATGACATGTGTATTAGATATTTGTAAATTTCTATAAAATCCATTGAACAATTCTGTCTCTTGTTACAATCGCTGTATATAATTATCGAATTTATTTTTGACACCCAATATAAATGGTACCTGCTACACTGGGGTCAGGTTGCGCTAGAATCAATATCAGCCTTTGTCTGTTTATAGAGAGTTTGACAAGTGGTATTGATTCCGGTAGTAACAAACGTCACGTCCGGTTTTCCGTAATTGTAACCAAAGGAAACAATTGCATCGAAACAATATAAATTGTCATAGCAGAAATGAGTCAAAATTGTTTTCCAATAGGTAACAGATAAACTTTTGATAAGCCCCTAGATTATAGGTCAAAGTGCACCTGTCACAGGTCAAAGATTTTTCTATTTTTACAAACAAAACTCCTTGGACGAGCTTTCGTTAAAACTTTCTTGACATTAGTCGGAATTGGGTCGCTCGATATTCAACTCTCGAAGGGATGTCGCTATTTCGAATCTGTATTTCATTATTTCGATTTATCTCGACTTTCAGGTTCCGCCGAAGAGCTATTTCCGGTACTCGTTGCTCCGGTTCTTTCGTTCCTTCTCTATATTCAGCAACCAGTCCGCGTTTCTCCTGTATCCCGATTCACTCTAGTGCTCCGACCAATCAGAGAAGCGTATTCGCCTCCAGGTTTTACTCGTATCTTATTTTCCTCCTGGTACTTGGGACCACTTCATTCTGAACTCATCAATTTCCACTTGACTCCACTTCATAATTAACTTCACAGTCACAACGTGATAGCGACTCTTCTTATCTCTGAAAAGATTTCAGCCATCCGATTGGCCAAGTATAATTGCGTGCATTTCCCGTCGAACTTTTTTTTTTGTACCACCGTCTATAGTTTTCTTTACAAACTTACGCGACTGCCTCTGGACAATACGGTGCAGCACTGTAAAACGATTGAAGATCTTTATAACTTTTTGCACAGCTTTCGCCAAGCTTCGATAAACTTTCGATCGATATCCTTATCAGTCGATAAGAACGACTATCGCCATAGTTAAAGGTACCGTTAAATCCCGTAAGATTTTCGCGATTTCGTTAGAATTTTCAAACTGCAACCGCATAGGACTTACACGTGTATTGGCCAATTTCGAAAAATCTGTAATCACATCTCGCTCGTGAAAATGCAATTTTGAAAAATCTTTAATCATATCTAACTCGTAAAAGTGCAATTTCGAAATATCCCTATAATCGAAAACATACTCAAAGATCTTCAAGTTCATCTCGTTTCCCTTCGACAGACTCGGTTGAGGAAAAAAAACCAAATCACCGTAACAATTTTCTATAAGAAATTGATACTTTAAGAAATTTCGAGTAGCACCGTCGTTATCCTCCCCCATCACGTCCTTCTCAGGTGATTGATAAGGATAACAAAAAAAAACATGTTTCCTCGCATCGGTCATCATTTGGCGCAATTCATCACGACGGTCAACTGGTACAAGGAGGGATGACGTAATGACAAAAAATGAGAACTCAACGGAGCCAATTGGTGTTCCGTAGGTGAGAGTGGGAGTAGACGGGTGGTTGATACCACGGGATATTTTTTATCGTGGGTCGCCATCTAGCAAACGTAATCCACGTTAGGTATGTAGTGCTGGAGGATGGAAGGCGTCGGTGTCGCTTAGGCCAATCGGATTAACCCAGATTCCAAATTTACGTATGATTTATCCTGGCTGGGCAGACCGATAAATTTCATTTCGAAACTTTTCTGACTTTGGAAGTAACGCTTTATATGTATATAATAGTATCCTTCTACATATTTCTCTTTCCATATACATATACTATATATATATTCTCCTATGCACTTTGAACTCTCGCAACCATCAGATCAATAGTAATCGCACAGAGACCATCGATTCTTCCAAAGCTGAGTAGTACTTATCGGCGGCCATTTTTATCTCTTTTCTCTTTACTGTTTTTTTTTTATCGAACGACCATATTTGTTTGTCACCCTATAGATAAGAGTATTCCGAACCAAATAGTACGTGCTCGTATGACTGGCTGAATATTTAGAATAACAAATTGCTGCTTGGGATAGAAGGTTAGGTTTGTATTTTTTTTCAATTTTTTCTTTGTTTTTCCATATTTTTGGAAATTTGTAAAAGCCATGAACAAATTACGTGGGACTGTGTATTTACGGAATTTTACTAGCGTCGCGACGCCTTCCGTCTCTCGCTCTATCGTAGAGACGTGCATCCGCTGTCTAGACGTACTAGAAATGCTTGATAACTCTGCATTCGCGATGAGCGACGCGTGCCTCTATTGTTCCGTGTTAAATTGCAGTTTGTCGCGCTATGAGGACTGGCCCACTTGAAAGTCAAAAATGTCCCAGGCACTTCGAGTCGGTTTAATTGTTCGCAACTGTCGCTTCTCTGTTATAAATAGATTCAGAGTGTTTACGTTATTGACGTGAGGCTATGGGGAATTTCGGATTAATTCTTTTTTTTTTAAATTGTACGATACGATTGCATAATTATATTGAATATTTATGTTGGTAAATTTGTTTGGTTTTTTCGCTAAAAAAATTTCCCACATTTTTTTCGAATCTCTACGCCTTCATTCGTGGATTTCGAACCAGCCGATATTTCCTGGGGTAATCAGTGCCCGTGGTGAGCATAAGCTTTCGTATAAGTGAGGGTTTGGAAATTTGAAAAAAAAATGACAAATTGCCTAAAAAAGGAACAGCACCGGTCGGAATATGAAATATACCAAAGTTCAACCGAACTGGAAAACCTTAGCGAATTAGTTATCAGCCCGATAACTTCGAGCATCCCTTTTCGTACAATTGCCAAGGGTCTTTGGGATCCAATCCGAGAGACCAGCCCTTAGGGATTGGTGATCTGGACCGCGTTCGCGTGATAAGGGCTGCTTATAAAATATTAAATCCAAAGTTCGCCTTTTCGGTGAAGAAATTCGAAATTTGTTTTTCGAGGGTTTCGTTGTGTCGTTTGCGTTGCGCGAGGAAGAAACTCGAGAAAAAGGAACAACGACGCCGGGCGTCGCGACGAAAGTAGGAGAGGGTGGGAACAGGCGTCGATAAGTTTTTCGGGTGACGCGGGATTATATAGAAAGAAACGAAAATAGAGTGAAAGCCGCGAGGGTTGCCAAAGTGCTGACGTCGGAAAGAGAAACGAGGGATGGGAGTGACGAATCCTAAAAAAAAATAAAGGGCAAAACGTGATGAAAAAAAAAAAAAGAAAAATTGACGGAAGAAACGAAAGGAACTACGGAAGTGTAAGGTTAATAAATCGCCACTTGGCTGGTTTCCGGCTTCGTGTTAGTCAAGCGCCATCATCGAGAAAGTATTGATCCCATTTCCGGTAATCTTTCGATGATTGCCAGTAGGAGGTAAAGGACGCGTCGTTAATTCGCTTCGATGAGAATAGCCTTAAGTTGAAACGTATCAAAAAAAAAAAAAATATATATATACTAAATTGAACCCTAGTAATCCACAATTTTACCAAAAGTACATATAGATACTCCTTATGGCCGCTTCATCCGGTCCCCATTTCCTCTCATTCGTAAAGCAAAAGTTCATCCGTCCAAATTGCCACGAATCCCTTCGCCAAAGAAATACCCGAATTTTCTACCAGGGTAAAAATAAAAGAAAAAAAAAAAAAACGACTTCTCACGCTCCAGTATTTTAATTAAACTAGATCGACATTTCTCAAATAATATTAAAAGCCCCGCAGTACCTCTAGCATTAATTCTCTTCAGAAAGTCTTTCCCCTTAAAACAATTTTCCGTAAAGTCCTTCGCCTCCCTCGGCACTGATAACAATCTGGACGTTAATTAATTAAATTTCGATCTTAAGATCTGAACTACGCGCTACGTCTTTGCGTCATATTAAAAGGCTACGAGCATTGCAGTCGTGTTATTAACATGTCGAATGACACATATGCAATATATACATATATAAACATAAAAAAATTGTTACAAATTTTCAAATTACAAAATGAACCATAAAACAAATTAACCGTAAACATTTTTTTTTTTCCAATATACACCTCATCGACTTCCTAGGATACTCCGAAAATTTCAAGTATCCTCCAAAAGTTACTCGACCGTTTTCAAGATCGTTAGGTAACCAGAATAACTGAAGATCCGGCCAATTTACCAAAAGCATCCAAGGCTCCAGCCCGGAAGCCGCATACCTGTTGACTATCTTTCTCTCTCGGTTCTGCCATTTCCGTGCGCGTTATTTCCCCGCGTACTTAACTCCGTAAGCGTAGCTGGAAAAGTGGAAAAATATTTTCACAGAAACGCATTAAACCCGACTAATAAGTAACTCGCTTCTACCCGAGAAAACCGCGTCTGGAATTTTATTTTCTTAAAACGACGTAAGAATTTTCCACGTTACGTAAAAACATTATTTTATCCACCTTATCGCCACCTTAGACAAGGACTAGTGGGGCAAGTAAATTGATACGCGATATCATCGTATCAAACGAGAATGAACGTTGGAGTACAAAGATGACGATACGTGACGTCATCGCGACTTCCGGTTCACGATGACAGCACCGGAAATAGCAGGAGTAATATATTTGTCAGATATATATGTGTATAGAGGCATTTCGAAATAGGGGTTGATCGCCTGTGATTCGGGGTAGGTTACAGCAATTGGTTAAGGGTAGCTGATAGGGGTTGGCATTGTTGGTAACAGTTGCTAGTCAACGTTGGAATTCAGTTTAATCGTAGGCCAAAAGGGAAACGGCTAATGAAATCGATCCCCGTGTTTCCGGTGGTTATTGAATCTGTGACGGAAGCCGATAAATAATTAACGTTATATTTTATATTAATTATTATTTCATTGTTTCTCATTGTAATTAACAAAATATATATATATATATATATATTTACAACAGAGACTCTAATTGACAATTATTATAACCGTTAGTTGTTCGTTTAGGTGAAATGGCGAAGAGTGGATAAGACGATAATGACAAAGACAATTAATGTAGTCTGCCAGTAATTCTGTTTCTTATTTTAGATGCGCAATGTTTTCGAGTGTTTTTTCAACCCCGTTGCCTGGGACTGTGGAAATCTGTGTTGAGCCTGTTTCTTTATTTCTGTGTGTCTTTTATATACATATATATACCATATACACGTATACGTATATATATGTATATGTGTATGTAATGCTAGAGAATTGCGTAATAGATTTAAACGGACATTCAATTCCGGTGTGCTAATCGACTTACGTCGGTCTGGAAATTGCGCGAAGCTCGTGTCAACGCGGCCATTCGCGATCGGATGAACATATTCGCGGATTTGCACTCCGGGATTGAGTTCCAGTAATACCAATAAAAGGAACTTTAATTTCAGTCTATAATTCTAGAGAGAGAGAGAGAGAGAGAGAGAGAGAGGGAGAGAGAGAGAGAGAGAGAGAAGCCAGGCTAGCAATATCAGGAAGCAATGGCTAGCTCGGCTTGCGCGCAAGAGACTATATGCATTTGTGTATACTTTGTTCACTCAATGCCAAAACATATATAAAATTGATTGTTAGCATAAACAAGACTTTACGTTGAGCCTAAAAAAAATTACGTCGAGCGTCATGTCCGCCGGGGCTTTGATAATGTTTCTGGTTGACGAAAAATAAGAAGAAAAAAAATTGTTTCTTTTTTGACAAAAAATATGTACACGTTTCCACAGGTGGATCTGAGGCACATGGATGAGAAATCGGGCAGCAACGTCGTCGACGTCGGCGTCGATCTTTCCGAGTTCTACATGTCCGTCGAGTGGGACATTTTGGAAGTGCCTGCCGTTAGGTAACTGATTTTGTTAACTTTGCTATATATTTTTTTCCCCTTTTTTTTTATCAACTATTCCCAAATTTCGAGCGTACAGGCCGACCAGAGTGGACAATGAGAATCGAGCTATGCAGTAGGATCTGGATGGAACAAAGAAAAAAGAAAGACGTAAAAAAAAAGAAAAAAAATTGGCACCCCTGAAAGTGGATTTCTCGACGTTCGATTAAAGCTTGGCTGATTGTGAGCCTGGAATGGTTCGGTACGGCAGAGATAGCCGTACTGAAAAACAAGCCTCGGCTCTTTTGAAAAGCAATGAGAATCCACACTAGCATCCTTTTCCGTCTTTACTCTTCTTTTCTTTCGTATTCTTTTTTTTTTCTCTTTTTATTACCGCTTGTATCAACCATATTTTTTTTCTTTCTTCCCAACCCTTTCCCTCCTACGCTCTTCCCACGTTCTCTTTATTTTACCAAAAACCTTTGGCATTTCCACGCGAACAAGTCACAAGCTACTCAACCTAATGAAACTTACCCGACAGCCAAAGAATTCAATCAGTCTCGCCTATCGCTTTTTCTTTAAGATAAAATAAAATAAAATTTATAAGATTTTCATAAAGCTCGCGCACCTCGGCACTTAGACTGCGCGTTCCTCTCAGTCAGCTTTAATGCAGGCACAGAGGAAAGTTAGACGCTTGCAATTTTAATCTCGCCCGCAGCATCCGCGAGTCTGAGCTTCGCTGAACACAAGAAGCTCAATAAACTCACTTTCCTTGAACATTTATGAAACATCCATCTGCATACTGTACCACGGTTAACCCGAATATCCTGTGACGCTCCAATCTTTAGATACTGAGTATTCTTGTGAATAATAATAATAGGTCATTGCATTATTTTCTATGTAGAATCATCTAAGTCAAACGAGTTAGAATTAAACCACAACCTTGTTACGCAAGCCCTTGTTGGCTCGTTGAATTGACCCTTAACCTTATCTGCTTTGGACATTGGTCTAACTTTTGATACGGGTCCTCGCACCCTGTCAGCCAAAGGTACCTATAGGCGCGTCCCTTAGGTTTTAATGGGTCCAGCCGACGGTAATCTCGATAGTCATCCTTTGGCGGATAGGATGACCTGTACGCGGTTTGTGTGTGTGTGTATGTGTGTGTGTGTGTATTATTAGCCTTAACGGTATATATACATATATATATATATATATATACCGTTTTTTCGCCCACCTGATCTCATTTTGAGAAGTTACCTTATAGCGAAAAAGTTTTTTTTATTATTATTAAAGATTTGAGGGAGGATTGGTCGCCATCTTCCTTTAGCCTTTTTTTTTGTTCCTCCTTTCGCTCGTAATCATGTATAACTAGGTGGATTTTTTGAACTTTTTTATTAGTAGATATTTGAATTTGTTTTTTCTTTTTTTTTCAGAAATGAAAAATTCTACACTTGCTGCGACGAACCTTATCTTGACATAACCTTCAATATCACTATGAGACGCAAGACGCTCTTTTATACAGTCAATATCATCATACCGTGTATGGGAATTTCGTTTCTCACGGTTCTCACGTTTTATCTTCCAAGCGATAGCGGCGAGAAGGTACGTATCTTAAAATTTGTTAATTTACATATGATTTGTGATTTTTTATTCGAGCGAACGTAATATTAAACGATTTTTTTAGAATTTTAATTTTTAATTTTCACTCAAGATCTTATACCTTACCCTATATGTATATGCTGATATACGTTATTTTCACTCTTTTTCTATGTCTCTTTGGTACCTTTGAGTTCAGCCGAGCGTACTTATATTTCCTCTGCCTAACCTAACTTTTTTTTTTTCACCAGTCTACTATTTCCTCTTTCTACAAAAGTTTAACTTCGCCGGACTGACACGGCGGTTTTAACGTGAAATGGTTAATCTAGCTTCTCGCTTTTCTGCAAAGCACTGAAACTACATTTTGCGCGCTTATTAATTTTTACACAAGGCCATCCCGCTGAGATTAACACGTGTGGCTCGCAGATGTTATTCGTCGAGTAAGAAAGAAATTGAAAAACGTGTATTTTTTTGTTGAAATGAAGATTCTACAGTTTTTAATTATCGAAATCTTTGAAAATAATTTTTTATAAATTTCTAGGTCAGCTAAAATAAAAATACGGTAGGCGCCCAATGACGCCCAATTAAAAAGTGAAATTAGATACAAATTTTGAAACATAAAAAAAATTAAATACACGTCATAAATTTAACCGTCCGACAAGGACGGAGCTATAAATGAATTTTCAAAGAGATAAAATTGCTGAATTCACAGTGATTTCTCTCGTCGGTCCAGACAGCCTCGTTATTTTCTGTTGTCTGATCAAAAAGAAAAAAAAGACCCTCGTGACATTTATCAAGGATACAACTATTTTTCAATCTCCCCACTCTGCAAGTTATCTTTTATCACGTTTTTCGCAAGATAGCATTGAATCCAGGATGCAGCATCCTTGTGGTCCATCTTGAATACCGGTACGTGAGATGGGATAAATATTAGAAAAGTTTTCCTAGCTCGGCGTCGCGACGCCTGACACCAATGCATCTTACCGTGCATCCCTGCACTTTTCTTCCTCGAACACAGACTCGACTATCTATACGTAGTTTCCAATAAGTAATCGATCGTTTATTTTACTTAAATATGCTTTATGGATGCGCGTCAGAGAATTCGAATTGGTCGCGACGTTACGTCTTAGACAGATAGAATTTGATTTAATCCCGTTCGGTCGGCTCTCACAGGCAGCCTTAATACGTCACGGGAATAATAGTTGGTACTGGGGTCTGGGATTGTGACTTTAATGCCTGGTCCATTTCTCATTGAACTGGGGTAGAGGGCTTATACTCGCCAAGACTGTATAATTACTCCGTGAGACGTTCTCTTCGTACTTTTAATTAAGGAGCCTTTTAAGATTTCGCAATCGCCAGGGAGTCTTGGTTTAAAAGCATTTTTATTCCGAGGGTCCATTTGCAAAAGAACCAAAGACTTATCTTCTTCAGTTATTCTCTCATTAGATCTCCTGCCCGTTTCCGGGATATATTAATAGAGCTGAATGAAGCTACATGAAAGTACATTAGAGAAGACAGTACGCATGTATATATATGTACATATATCAAAGGAAATCGAAAAACTTATTTTAGCGAATATCACTCCAAATGTATTATCGTGTTGCTTATAATTTTCAAAAAATAATTGGTAACCATAGCAACCGTATCAACCCTCTCCGAGTACGTTTACATGATCAACAGAAAAGCTACGTATATGCAAGGAACTAAAAGTGGCGCGATTCTCAAGTTGGAAGATGAGCTCCGGTCTTCCCCTTTAAGCTGGACTGCGCGGCAGGCACGTCAATCAAGATGGCTGAATCGATAAGCAATATCGCGGGTACCAGCAGCCAACCGCATTGGACCAGCATTCGAGCCTACCCCTTGGCCATTTTCCTCGGACATTGAGTTTAAAATGTGATCGTCGTCTCCATAGAGATCAGCCTTGGTGTTCCATCCTGGATTTTCCTTTATCTTTAAAAAAAAAATGTATAAATCATCAACCGTACACACTTGAAAAAGTCCCTCCAGCAATTTCCGGTCTTCAGGAAACTCGAGAACCAGAAGACTTCCGGGGGCATTACGGTAGTGAATTTACAGTAGGAATTTCTAAAAATCCATCTGGAGGTCGCCATTGCTGTCTTCGTTCTTGGATTATCCTGTTATCAGTCTTTGTTCTCGTGTGGCATGGACTGCACGATGCTGCCAGTTTAAAGCCAAGTGCACTCAGCCGTCTTATAGGTTGACATTAGGGAAGCTTTGAGTTTAATGTCCTGACATTTTCACGTTGGCATACAAGGTGGCAGCACTGTTCCCCGAGCCAGAGTCACGTCCACTGATCAGAACGTTCTCGTGGGAAATTCTCACGGCTAATTACTATTCGATCGCTGATCCTTCAAGTTAATCCTTATACGGTTAACTCAAACCGTGAACTGTTAACGCGAATGAACCTACTTGAAGTTAGTCGAATTCACTTTCGAAGATCAATCGAACGGGTAGTTCATGCTGTTCGGTTCTATTCCTATAGGGTTTTGGGTTTAGGGGACGTCTGGGAGAGAAAAAGTAACGCTTATCGAGAAAGCGAGGCACTTCGGCACTTATGGCTCTGGTAAGGATAGCGGAAAAGTATGGAAAGAAGGGCTAATATTGACCTAACCTCACTCGAGCATCGAGGGAAGATCCCTCTGTATTCACCAAAATGGCGCCATTGTGCTATGTCTGTGGGAAACCATTTTGAGGGTGGCCAACCAATATGTGAGATTAATAAGCATCGAAATGTGCCACCTGCAGCTTTTGTCATGGAAATAATATCCTTTGGTCTGATATGCGTTTATATATATATATATATATGTGTATCTATTGTATTCAGGTAAAGGATATATATATATGTGTGTGCATATAAACATGGATGAATACTAGCCATTTTCTTTTACGAGTTTAACAGAGAATATTTTATTTGAAAAATTATCCTAGTTTCACGTTGTTTCCGTCGATTCTTCCGAAGCTGCCATCGTTCACTTTTATTTCAGCGCAAGGACTGAGGAAACTCGTGCGGAAAAATACAGCAAAGCGGATTTCCGTTTCGTTCCTGTAAGATATTTTTACAGATCTTCTCTTCTGTTACCAACTTCTCCAAGATCGATGCGAGTCCGGATTTTCAGAAGCAAAGAATGAAAGATCCCACTGCGCATTGTACATTCCCAACAGTCGAAGGATTCTTGTTTTCTTCGCGATACATGCTCGCCCATCCCTTGCGAAAAAGTAACGAACTTTACCCGGATAAATATAACTTCCGGAACGATTTTACTTATGCAACTTTTCAAGAGATTCGCGAAGACTGCAACCGGTGTCACGGTTTTCAAATTATATTCGCGAAATTTTCCAACGGCCATAGACCTACGTACCGCGAAATCCTGTTTTCCTACATGGTACAGTTTAATACCGTACTATAGGTAAGACCAATATAATATCCATCACGTGGTCAAAGTATAGTAAATTCGAGGGTCGTAAGGTTAGCGATGGTTCTGTCTAAGTTATGTAAAGGGATTATATGTATATATATATACACACATATAAACCTCTGGATGTAATTCGAAGAGCCAAATAGATTTAGGATTAGAGAAACTCAATTCCTACTAGGATTCGAATCCTAAGCTATTTTGACACCGGTATGAAATTTATGTCCCTAAGTGCCACTAGGGGATTCCAGGTCCCCGTTGTAATCACAACTCTCTACCGGGTATACTGCAATGAACTGTGCAGGTTAATGGACCCCGTTAAACTTTCCCATGGGATATGTAACCTAACGACTGTTAGCCATGTATCTATGTCGAGCTCGTTAACGATACCTTCTGCCACAGATATACATAATATGTATTACATATACAGGTCTTAATTGATTGGTTTATCTCGAATGGATAAACAATTGAAATTCGTCTGGATGATTGATAATTTTTCTTGAAAAACTTTAACGTAGCGCTTCCACCATTGTTATTACACTTGAAAATGGATCCTTATTTACTCGCCAGATACATCCATCTTGTTTAATGAAAATAAAGGCATTCAAGGTGTCACGGGTTACTATACGGCTTATTCCTTCGGCCCCTTAAACTTTTTCACCCTCGGTACCTCCTCGCGCAGCAGCATCTTTCGCAAGAATAATTTCTCTCCTGGCCGCTCGTCCCACCTTTCCGTTTCTCCTTACAATCTTCGTCCCAACAATAAATTGGAATTGTCCTGCTTATTACTCGAAGGCGCCTTAAATCTTCATGGGGTCTGGATAAATCTGCCGGGAATAAAAATATCAAAGATCTACAGCAACGCGCCTTTCTGTAATCCCGGAGATTTCTTCTTACAAATCTTCAGCATAGGATTATCTTCGTCGCCAAAGGATACCGGAGCTCCTCTTAAGGATTTATCCTGCATTATTGTAATTTCATGTGTAACATAGTATATATTAAACGATTATTTTAATTTCTCACCTGTGTATATCTGTATCTTTCCAGGTGACTCTCTCTATATCCATCTTAATTAGTCTACACGTGTTCTTCCTTCTCGTCGTGGAAATTATTCCACCCACTTCGCTGGTGGTGCCGCTTCTTGGGAAATATCTTATATTCGCCATGATACTGGTTTCGATAAGGTGAGAAAATTTTTATTAAAATTTTATATTTATTTAACTATTAAAACTCATTCATTCTTACCTCATAAGTAATTTCCCATGGTTATTCGTAACTGGTGTTTCTACCTTTCTAGGTTATGGATTGCATTTTGTATTGTTGTAAGTAGTAGATACTAGACTTTGGTGTTGATAATAATTACTTTGGTACCAGGAGGCTGTGTATTGTTTTCGTACAGGTAGCAGGATGACTCGTACAGTCTGAAATCTAAATTACGTTGTGGTTGGATTTGCCTTTGGATAAAGCTCTGTTCTGAGGTTAGAAATTTCAAGCGCTCCCTCGCTTTATTCAGTACTGCTTTGTAGTTCGTTCGTAAAGGTGGCAACCGCAATTTGTGCGAATGTCTCTTTGCAGCTTTTATCCACAATAAATGCAATAAATGCAAACCCAACCTGAAGCGTAAGCAGGTTACGGGTACCTTGTTACGTAAGACAATAAGTATATAGACATGTTTGTATATACATATGTATAAGCCGTGACGATAAGCCTTCAGAGTAAAAATAAGAATTGCGATAAATCCCTGGTTTGTTCAGAAGCCGTTGAAGAAATTCCATTCAATACGTTGGAAAAGCTTTCGTAAGAATTGCTGAGACTGAAATAGCTTTAAAAAAAAAATTTCACAAAAAGTTCCGATTTATCCAAGTATTGGAATATTTCGGTCTGTCATTGTGCGATGAGACTTTTTTTTTTCTTAACCTCAATCCATATTTTTCGTAACGACATGTGCTGCCGTATGGAAAAGGAAAGCATTAAGTAAGTGCATGAAAAGTACACATGGAAATTCAATCTGGACGTAGGAAATTCGATGAGTCTGGCTTATCGAGGGGGAGATGCGTAAGTGGACCACGTAGTGACGCACAAAAAAAATTTCCAAAAATACTTCATCCCTCTTCTCTACGCCAATTTTATTTCCGCCCCTTTCATCGAACTGTACAAGTCGACTGAGTCCCGTCGAGAGCTCTTAATGCTAAAGCACGTCGTCGCGAAGCTCACAAACTGGGAACAAAAGCTTATTGTTTTCGGATCTAGGTTATCATGCAAATGGACCATATACTGACACCTTATTGTATCTTGCACATGAGATAGTCCTATGCGATAACTCCAGTCACATGCGTATGTCCATTGATGGGTATATACGTATATAAAATATCAATAAGGATCAGAAGGAAGTAAAAAAGAGAATCAGAAGAAAAAAAATACAGTGAACGATTTCAAAGGCTTGTTTGATTCCTTTATCAGTTTTTACAATCCCCTTTGATAAATTCACTGATTAATTTTCCAAGTGTAATTTCCTGAAAGGATTCAAATATATAAACGTACATTGTGCTTATACGTATTCGTACCTGTATCAAAGGTCCGTGTGGAGCTAAAAATAAAATGACTAAGTACATGGATATTAAGTAGGATGTATTATGAAGGACGTTATGAGAAATTGACATATTTTTCATGACCATTGAAGAAGTCAATGGCACTTCAGGTGTATATATATATATATATATATATATTTCAATGTTCATTTGGACGTCGATTGCACTTCTGTGTGTTGAGGTATTATTGAGAGGAAATCGATGGGAAATTGGAAGGGTTACCGACAAGCGCTTCAAATGCACATGCTAGAAATGCAAAGGCGTGCGTAGCTGGTATCATGTTTGCCTCCAGTTGCAGAACACGGGCCCGCGGCAAAACAAACAGAAAACTAATCTTCAAACTTGTCGCGGTCCGATAAGTCAGCCTTCTAGTGTTTAAGTTGGTACCTAACGTCAGTAGACAAGATGGGCGAGTGGGCCGATTATAAATTTCCTGACAAGTTGAGCCCAGGGCGTAAACTCTGATCGATTCGAACGACAGATTGGAGAATATCAGGGTAGGTGTAGCAGAGGCGAGAGAAATAGAAAGGTTTGAGCAACATCAAAGGGTATAGCTCGAGACGGAACACTTTAATGCGACGAATGGGAAAAGTACGATTGACTCTGTTGGCTTTTACAATCTTCGTTTCTTGTTGGATGGTATCGGCAGAGGATTGGAAAAGGGCCAGCACTTGTGGGAAAGTAGAGGCTTTCCCTTTTCTTCCACTCCATAAAGCTAATGCTGCGGTTTATCTCGTTGTACTGTATAGTTTCTTACCTTGAGAGAAGGTTTATCAGCCTGTCGTGAGTGCAGCTGACGTTCCTTAGAATTTTCTGCCTTAATGCCGGCGCGCGTTCATTGACGCCTGTCAGATGTGTTTTCAGAGGTTCGCCGCCATCTTGAGAATCTTAAGGCGTCCTGGGATCGTCCGCTATTGTTTAGTTCGTTAAACGGCCGCTGCGCGACACCACTCTCGAAATGCTCTCATTAATATTAAAGGCGCGATACTTGCCAATTTCAAAGAGGTCTTTTGCTTTTGCAAAACTTCACTTCCTCGTGGTTTCAAAGAGACTGTCCCTATGCTCGGGCCAACGAACCCGTACGGGGCGTGAATAGAAACACTTCTGAAATTAATGTTCCGGAATGTCCTCGACGTACGGGTTGACCCATATCTACGTGCACTTCGCTAGACTGAAATGTACTGTACCTAGTGTCCGGAGAGGAAGACGTAGGGCGTTCAAGAAATGAGAAAAAAGGTACTAAAGAGAATGGAGGAAAAGAACTTCGAAAGATAACCGGAGCAGCGCGTATGGCAGCGTTTCGCGGCCATCTTGATACACGCCACTGAGTTGAGGTATTGTAAGGATGAAACGGAAGAGGATGAAAGATAATTATGGCGAATGAAGAAACAAGGACAGAATATACTATAGAATAACGTAACGTCGTGCGGTCAGCTTAGATCGCATCTCGTAACTTTGAATGACCGTGGTCGCTGGTAGTAAACATATTTTCATGGAAACTGAAGATTAATAAAGTGCAACGATGCGACAGACGGTTTTCTCCTTGTACGATGCGATTATTTTTTTGTCGTAGAAAGGCAGTATAAATATCTGGAATTGCGGTAATATTTATCCTGAGGTTATGTACAAGGAATATGCTTTATGCTTTTCTTAAAGGAAAATTCCTCTTTGACTTCCAGAAAGGAATTTTTCACATACGTAAGTTATTGTAATTTTTCTCAGTCATTTCTTTTTTGGTTTTCTCATTAATATTGTTAAATTATTTGACATTCCAGGACATTGAAGGGGTATCAGTTTACTTTAATATCGAGGTTATATTAAATATCGTGGTTTCCAAGGAGAAACGGTCTAGATTCGAAATTCCACGAGACTTTGAGGAAGTTCTAAGAGACGCTAACTTCCGTTTGCCAACTGCGAGCTCCGTTAACCCGTTTTCCTTAGAGACTAAAATCCAATTTGAGCATGGCTCCATTTCCAAATTCTGATACGGTCTACTCGATCCTATGGATTTCTGCACGTAAGCTCAAACGATGACTTAGGAATACGTAACTTTGTTTAATGAAACTTGAAAAATTGTTATTTTACAAAAATTCAAACTACTCAGTTATCTGTATTTTTTTTTTCGTCCTACACGGTGTCCACGAAATTAACGCTTTACTTCGCCTCGTTAAAAATACGTTTCGCACCAAGTCGGACACGTCGACTGAACAAGAGAAAATGTCGCTCGTTGAGAAATTGAAGAGGCAGCCGGAAGCCGAGTTTTAATGAATTCGAGCAGCTCCAACCAACCAGGTGTAACTTCCTAAGTCCAGAGTCGACTATAAATATTTAGCAAGTAACTGGAAATTCGGTATTCTTTATTTTTTAAATAAAAAGGCTGTGTTACGCGTCACGCATACCTAACCTCAACTTTATATCATACAGTATAAGCACAGGATACGAATCCAAACAGCAATTTATCAAACTAGACAAATTTCATTGTACCCATCACTTTCTACCAAGCTCTGCAAGCAAACAATTGCTGCACGTAACAATACACAACAGTGAATCTTCAAAGTGAGATTTTACACAGAGAAATTTCCTTTGTAATGGATACTGTCGAGGATACCTGCAATGGCATTAGAGATAATTTCATGTTTTCCACCCTTAAATTTGCCAATCTCATTTTTCTTCATTTCCTTCTTGTTTTTATTTTTTTAAATCCTATCATAGTAGCTGCTTTTATTTTTCCTTTTCTTCAACCATTTCTCTTTTCATTTTTTCCCGACACCCTCGCTCTTCATTAATGACTTTATAATCGTTACGCTACGGCATTTTAATGAACGTCTTCCTTACGGGAAAGTCGGAAAAATCGATCGTGTTGTCCGTGAATATATTTTTTTTTATTTTTGCAATTTTCTTTTCTATCCTTTTATCACGTGTCCCTATTCTACGTATACTTCACAGGGATGAAGTGATCTAACCAACCGTTCCATTCTAAAGATAAAAATATTATTTCTGTTTGTTTTCTAAATTTTTCAGCATCCGAAAAATCCCATTACAGATCTTTATCTTTTAAACAAAGTTCAACAAGCCATTACGTAAAATCAACCTTTTCATTTCTCCCCCTTTTAACGTCCTCGTTAAGCCGCCTTTTCATCGTTCAAAAATGTAACGTGTCCCAAGCCATCATTACAGAATGCTCAATGTCCCATAGTCAGGATTTCAATTATTTTACAGACAAACGTTCACCAGCCATTCAGTTTAACCCTCAGTCTGGCTGGGGCTAATTTCATTCAGTGAGAAACTACAGGGTGCGACATTCAATTCGAGTATCCAAAAGTATCGAGCAGAGCCTCGTATTTTGATCTCCAGATCTCTGGTACATTTTCTCCAAGAAATATCCTTCACCAATTCATCCCTTCAATTTTAATTGAAATTCTGTATTTTTTTGTATCCAATTGCCTGATTCGGTCACTGAATCCTAAAGGCGAGTTTACATAATAGCATCCAGAGAAAAAATTTTATTCAACCCATTCTATTATATTTACGTACTGGTTGTCAAGGTACTGGATAAGGGTGGAGACAAGGAAGGTGTCACCTTCTTTACTACTGAGGAACCGATGCGAAGGTGCTAGGTGGTTGGTATTCGTTATTCCGTTTCTTCGGCTTATAAAGATTCCTTTGTCGGGCTCAAAAGAGATTTTGCACAATAAAACTTTTTTCGAGTCGATGCTTAGAGATTTTGAGTAGCGTGCGACCATTATTAATATACATGTATACCGATATATTATATAAGTGCCGGGGAGTTTATCGATACCCCAGATAATTTTTTTGACCCTTTCAAAATTATCCTGTCCATACGATTCTATAGCTATATATATATAATACGATTACATAACATTTGAGTATTCAAAAAATTGGTCCTTTTATTCGGACAGCGCAAAGCTAACGCGGACGTGGTTGCTTTTTTTTCTTTTTCATGAAAAATGAAAATAATCTTTGGTCGTTAGATAAAAATAGGGTCGGACTAAGTGAAATGATAATGGCTCAAGTTGGGGAGGGATGAAGGGAAGAATGGAAGAATATGGATGTCGGACCATGTCTGAGAGCTGGGATGGATTTTCGGATTTACCATTGAATTTTCATGAGAGAGATATTACTTTGGGAAATTTATGAAAGAGGGGGTACGAGTTGAAGGGAAAAGGGCTGCTTTAAAGAAACAGTTATTAGTATAGCTTAAAAACTTGTAGTCCTTTTTTTAAAAATTATTTTACAGACATTATTGTCTATCCAATAGGGACGATCAACTCTTAATCTAAACGAACTTGCAGGATTGGAATTGAATTGAATCGTAGAAATAAGTAATTGAACAAGTTTCCTCGAACGGGTTCGATTTGCAAGTTAAACGAAAATTTGGTTTTTAAATACGTTCAGTGTATACCACTCGTTCCGCTATTTCTTTCTTCGGTAACAATGACATCTCGAATTACACGACCGACTGTTTTTCGGACCTTTGACCTTTTTCATTTATTTTCCAAAAAATAAAAGTATCGTTTACTCAGTGTTACTAGGCGCACGTTTTTCCAACTTTGAAATTTTAGATGGCGATTTTACTTAGTTATAAAAAGAGAACAAAAATATTTATTTTTTTTTTTTCACGACCATCCCTCTGCTAGATAGACTTATTATATAAAATTTTGTAAAAATATGAAAATTCAATCACCCGTTAAAAAAATAATATAAAAACCAAAATTCCTTATTTAAACTACAACGCTTCTTGTAACTTTTCCATGCTACGAATAAAATTGCATCTGAACTTTAAACAAGTTGAAAAGTTGCACAAAGTTCAAGTTCCGTTACTTCGACATAGGGCCGATCGACGTATTAAATGGCCAAGCGAACTATTACCAAGTTTCACAATTTTGTAAAATAGAACACCATTTTTTTTTACTTTTTTTTTCGCACTCATATACCCGCCAATATCCTCGCGGTACCCATTGAACCTCATAAACCTGTTTTCGCCCCAAATACGCAATTACCAAAAATAAAACGTTTACCAAAAACACAAAACTGTTATAAAAAAAAAAATTATAAAAATTTCTCACCTAAAAAAACCCCTATACATTATACCATTATGAATTTCTCGCTCGATAAAAATGTTTAGCATTTCACAGACGTCGACGCCGACGTCTTGCAAACATGCTTCGCCTGGCGAGCCATGTTTATCGGACATGATTGGGATTTATGGGATTTTAGGGGGTGTGGCAGAGGCGGCACGGGAAGCTGTATTCATAAGAAATTCAAAGCTCTAGAGAAGCATGGGGGTAGTTTTTGGTAAGAAAAATAAAAAAAAAAAGAAAACAAACAAAGATAAATTACATATACGGATATACACATGGGGTGCATGTAAAATTATGGACCACCCCTTATCCCACCCCTGTTAATATCTCACGTAGAAACATCTGCAAGGATGCTGTGTCAAAGATTTATCTTAATTCCCAACCGTGTGCCTCTGAAAATTCTCTAGGTGTCTTAGATCGGTTTTACAATATACATATGTATACGTATACATATATGTACTAGCGATTCTTATTTGAAGAGTATTCAGTTCCAAGATGTTACGCAAATATTTCTAGATGCGCCTCGGGCGACGTTTGCATTACGGAATATTCAGGTTTCACTGAAATAAGAGTAGAGCGACCAACATCTACAATAGCCAGACAACACTATACAACAATGGCATCTCTGAAATGGTGAGTCGTCCTGGGTAAATTGTTCCAGACACATATTGTCCAAGGTAGCTGACAGCAATTAGAGTATTTAGAAAGCCACTGCATTGCGACGAAAGCAAAATTTTTTTAACTGTAAAAAGTTTGAGTATTTTTTATATTTTGATTTTGATAAAATTTTCGAAAAATTCCAAATTTCATTTTATAAATAATACATTTTTTTTCATTCTTCTCCTAGGCATAATTCAAGTTCGACCTCACTGGAAAGAATATCTGATTCTTCTGCGTTGATACGACTAAGAGAAAACAACTTAAAAAGTCTTTAGCCAAACGCTCCGTTCTTATGCATTGGTCGTGAACTGCGACAAAGAGGATAAGGGATGATTTGAAAAGCCAGAAATTTATTAAGAAGAGTCTCCTCCTTTTACACAGACCTCTTGATATATGTATAAACTTATTTTATATTCATCTTAAGCCTCATCCACAACCTTCATCCGCAGCGGATCTGGTACGGACGAAGAAATGCCATCGGTCTAAGAGAACTCGAGAGTTTCTTACGAGAAAGAGATTTTCAGTATAGCGAGGAAACAAGGGCGCGAGCCCCAACGTTTCTCGAAAGCCGACATAGCAGCTCGGCTGGAAGGGATGAAATAAAAGAAAGGGCTTGCAAGGGCTCCTCGCACTAGTAGGGGAGATGAAGTCTGCCAGAGGATTGAGAGAATACGGGGAAGAAGGTTTAAAAATTTCGAGAAAAATTTTTCCCCTTTGCGAACACGTCGAGTCACGTTGGGTCACGTCGGGTCAGGTCACACTAGTATTTTAACATTAAGGCGCAAATTGCGTGCGGAAAGCTCGAAACAGTTGTGGCGGATCTGTAAGGGGATCATTCGCCGTTATACCATTTGGGCTAGTGTCACTATAGATATAGATACAAGTGGCTGTCGGAGGGGAATGAAAAAAGTTACTAGGGATGAAAAGCTCTGGCTGGGTCTAGAGTGTATGGTGGTTTTTGGGAGTGCGGGGATTCCCCTTGGAAGGATGTAGAAGGATGTAGGACATTAATCAGAGGCCACATCGACCAAGTGTCTTCTCCACCTTCGAGTGACCCTCTAAGCCCGCGCGGTTCTCAGCCCTCGAGAATCCTAGTGACTTTTTCCCATTGGACATTCCAAGAGGCAGGGATAGTTCACTTTGAAATATGCCGGCGAAGTCGGGTTAACGATGAATGCACTGTTACTGTGGACAGATATTGACGGTACCAGTTCGGTCCTTCTGATCTATGTATCTTTGTCTCCTTTTTTTATCTTCTTACAATCCCGATTGGTAGTTCTGATTTGGTTCGTTTTTTAGTCATCTTCTTCTGGACCTCCTTTTTTTTGCATCCATTTGTCAAACGGTCACTCGAACTACCGGGTCACTACTAATTCTTATCGTTACTGTTTCCAGTTCTTTTCTTGCTCCCTTGTGTCACGATTGATAACGTTCCTGGGAGAAAGAGTGGGACTTGCTCTAAACTCTTGATGGGGCGAGAGAATTTAATGAAAATTTTCGCAAATCGAACGTCGCGAGTAAATTTAATTATATTGCTGAGAGAGAGAGAGAGAGAGAGAGAGAGAGAGAGAGAGAGAGAGAGAGAGAGATCAAGTTTATTAATAAGAGAGACAGAGAGAGAGAGAGAGAGAGAGAGAGTGCTGATTTTATACCATCATTGTTTTCTTGATCTTGGAACAGGGTAGCCAAGGGCGCTGCTACCCTTAAGTAAAGATACACACTGACTGACTGAGTCCAAGATTGAACTCAAATATCTTCGTTATCACATCAGGATAATTCAAACACAAATTCGAAGAAGCTCTTATACCGAAGGACCGTTCACCCTTAATACTGAACGAATGAATGTAAGGGAGAAATTTCGGTGCGGGTTGTTAAATTGTATTAGTCTGCTAGCAGAGGTAGTAGCTGCAATTTACATCGTGTCCTGTCCGTCGTTCCTGAGGGTGGGTTTAAGAAGGGTAAGAGTGAGAGAAAGGGATGAGGCCCTCGCAGGGAGGGATCTCCATTATAAATGGTTTCGCAAAATTTACATTCTGCTCCTCGAGCACCCTCCATTTTCTTCTACCACATAGATACCATGCATATATAATTCATATACGCTGGAAATTATACAGGGACACGACATGTACGTTACGGCGATCATCAGGCATACGTATTACAGCAAATTGCTGGAATAAATTCGATCAACAGTTTTCGCTTCATTTTACCAGGCATTTAGGCATCCGTTTTTTCTTTACCTATCGAGATACTGAAGGAAATAATCTCAATGACCCCCTGGGAGCTTTTTGATTTTTTGACCTTCATCTTGTCACCCCTGCTTCACCCCTTGTGAACTGTCAAAAAGCTCCTACAGACATGATCAAAGTTTTCTACCTTTGATTGCTCCATTTCGCGACCCTTGGACCAGCTCTTACTTGGAAATCGATAATAGAAGAATCCGGATGGCCTTTATTTTCCACGTTACTGAATAAGAATAGAAAATGGCTTCAGGGACTTTATGCACTGAGGTCTTACGTCCTGCCATTTATTCTTTTAAGGATTTTTGTGCTTCGTTTCAGTGGTTTCTTTTGTTAATGTAAGTTCTTCGGTTTTCTTTGTTTCAGTATATGCGTCACTGTCGTGGTTCTCAATGTTCACTTCCGGTCTCCACAAACGCACAAGATGGCGCCCTGGGTCAAGAGGGTCTTTATACATATTCTTCCGAGATTGCTAGTCATGAGAAGACCTCAATACAAGTTCGAGACAAATAGGTAAGATAGAAGAAACAACCTGTAGGATGATTTGTGGAGGATTTCTTTTACGTGTGTCTAAACCGGAACTTGGGTTTTTCGAGGCTTAATCTATCTTTTGGAAAGTCTCCAAATCTAGAGGATAAAAAAGGACGTCTTGTCAGACATGAAGATTTAGAAGGTTCGACTGTTAGCTGTAGCTTTGAGAACCTGATAAATCAGTTTATTGACTCACCATTAGATTCTGCTGTAGTGATCTTTTCATCAGGCATTCTTATCGTTTGATAATCTTATCATAGTTTGAAATTTTTTTTTTAATTTTCTTCACTAAATTTCTAATTGAAATATCTTGTCGCAGGTACTCATCAGGTAGGGTCTTGATGAGAACAGTAAGAGGCAAAGAGAAAACCTGCTACTATCCTTATCATCAAACTGCCCAAGAGGACAGTGATGATCATCTAACACCAAAGCGATTTCACAATCGAGTGCCATCCAAAGAAGATCTATCTCCGTCTAGGTATGCTGGCGATATTTTTTTTAACTCGTGTTTGATACTCCTTTATCGAAGATCGATCATCATCGATTTGAGTAACGTGTCAATTTTTTAGCCTGACGGATGGGGCCAGATTTGGCGGAAGCTGTCTGATTCATGGTCCACCGTTACCGCCACTTCCGCTTCGTACGGATTGCGAGGATCTTTCCGTATCCGGTGAAGCTGTTGTAGAGGAAGTGAAGAGTCCTGTTTTAAGAAATCCACCAGCATTCTCACATTCCGGTTGTCCACCGGAAGTCCACAGATCCTGCATCTGCGTACGGTTCATCGCTGAGCATACAAAGATGCTTGAGGACTCTACGAAGGTCAGTAGAATTTCTTTGAAAAATTACTTTCTATTGATCGTTCAAAACTGATAATAATTTTGCTGAAAATTTTCTGCCTCTTAGGTCAAGGAGGACTGGAAATACGTAGCCATGGTTCTCGACCGGCTGTTTCTCTGGATATTCACCCTTGCTGTGTTAGTAGGAACTGCTGGAATTATTCTTCAAGCCCCGACGCTCTATGACGACAGAGTCCCAATTGATAAGAAATTCAGTGAATTCGCGACTACTACTGTAGTAAGGTGTCCGCCCCAGTAGTCCACGCCCGAGCCCTGCACCGTAGAAAAAGACTAAAGAATCCACCCCGATTTCCCAGTCTGAGCGTAGTGTGCGATTACGCGAAATTAAAAGAAATTACGGCAAAAGGGCTCCGCAGAATTTATCATGAACACTTTTCACGTCTTTCGAAGCAAAGGATATCGTACGAAATTTAATGAAATTTAAAGATTATGAATTATCTCGAAAGGCAGCACTATCGATGGCTGCCAATAAAAATGTTATCCAATAAAAAGTTTACGCAGTCAGGTCCACGGTGAACCTCGAATTTTGCTAATTCCAAAATTGATTAACTAAATTTTTACTTAATCCGCATTGGAATTAGATTTTAATATCGTAATACATAATATTTCGTATATAAAACATAAACGTGCATCGACACCTTACTACTGTTATCGTTATCAAAGAAAAAGAACCGAATGAGCAAGAACGAAAAGTACAGAAGAAAAAAAAAAAAGAAATAGGAACAACAATACCACCATTCGCCATTATAATTATCTCTAGATAGTTAGGTGGAAATAAAATGGTTTGTACTCATTAATATTTCTATACGAGCGCGTAGTAATGTTACATGTACAATTTAATGAAAAAAAAAAAATGTATACCTATTATAGTCTGTGCTCAAATATTCGTAACAAAGCTGCCACTACGTAATCCTTAACGAAACAGCAATTAACTAACTAATGATACTTGTATCATAATTAAAAGGTGAGCCCTGTTAATGAGAAGTAGAGAAACAAAAAAGGAGAATATACGGAAACGCTGACAGCCACAGCTGTGTATTCGAGAAATCGCATCGAGCTGCGGAATTCCTGTTTGAGCCAAACGGAAGTCTTTTTTTTGTCGCCGAATTATTAAAATTATCAATGATATATTGTACTCGTGAAATTAACGATTTCCGCTCGGAATTTATCCGATTTTCGTAACATGGACGCGCGTAAAAAACACTTCCGGTTATTGGTCCGAAACCGAACGAATAGATAAAATATATTATATATAAATATATGACACGTAGTTTTATACATATGCCTATACTAATTGTCCCATTATCGTGACACATTTTATGTGTCATGTAAACCATAGAAAAATTGAGATAAAAATAATTCTAAGATCTCGTACCTAATCTTAAGGTTATAATGAGTTCATTTGCACATAGTCCTAAAATATTTGTATGAGGTACCCATGATGGGAATGTCCAAGTCAGAATAGAGAATTAATTTTTCTTATAAATTGTTGGAATTAATATTCTTTGTATATTTCAAGAAAATCTAATACTTCGTTCTGACTGATGTAGCCTGTGTAATATATAAATATAAATATATATAAATATGAATATTAAAGGCACGTTAAATAGTATCAAAGAATTAGAGACGGTTCGGGTGATTTTGAATTTTGTCTGATCGCGCCTCTCTAGTTATTTTCAATTTTTTTTTCCAAAAATAATTTTTCCAAAAAATAATAAAACGATCGACGTGTGTGAAATTACCGGTGCTTGACTCGACGCCATTACTTATCCACGTGGGTAATAAAATATTTTGTAAATACAACAAGAACATACAACAACAAAAAAAAGAACACATACAAAAAAAAACAACTCTAGAAATAACGATAATCGATAGTACGATAAGAACAAGTAAAGCATACGAATTCTAAAGCTGATAGTTGTAGCGAATTGAACAACCGACCGCCGTTGTTCAATGCCGTAGTTCGTCGTTGATGTCCATGTGAGTCGTCATTGTTTTTCTTTAGCAATATTATCATCAATCAATATTTAATCATTATTTGCGCTTCTAATCGGCGCCCTTCGAGGTTCTGCGTTTCGCGTGTATGAAAATCGGGAAATCATAATAAAATCATTGATCATGATAACAAAAATTAAGCGCTACGTAAAATCATGAAAAAAAATATCAACGCACAGCAACAAAAAAAATATTAATAGTTAAGCAAATCATTGTAATTTGGTTAAGAAATTTGATTCTCGAAAGAAAAAAAAAAAATGTCAAAATCATCATTTCCCGAGAATCATCGCGATGAATTTCCTAGAAGAGAAGTCTGAAGGTAGTCGTCTGTTTTTTATTAGTCTTGTGAATAGTTATTCGCGCTGTTGAAAGTTTACAGGATAATATAATATACATAATATATTTAATTATATAAGTACCCTGTAAATATATATTTATGAAGAATCCTTGTAATAGAGAATCAAGATATATATATATACACACACAGAGACAAGAATTCCATTACACTACTGCCATGAAAGACATGTTATTCTGTTGTACAAAGTGTTTGTCTTGTGTCATCCTCATCATCGCAGCCGAAGCGTCACGGTATCGCGTGACGTGTGACGATAAATCCGTCACACGACAACGAATGCGTTTTACGTAAGGCAATTCTTCAAGTGGCGTTGCAAGCGTAAAGAGAGAGAGAGAGAGAGAGAGAGAGAGAGAGAATGTTTGGGAGAAAAGAAAAGAAGAAATAATATATAAGTAGATTAATAACGATAATTAATTAGTAAAATTCGCGATGAATGGGGAAATATCGTCGACGACTTATCCTAACGCGAATACCTAAGAAGTAGCAGTCCTGAAAACATACTAAAAGATTAATTAGCGAGTTACCGTGCATTTAGGGTAACGTTAACAAGTTTTTTATTGTAAGGTCAAACGCACTGCTGATGATATGCGATTAGGAATGAGTAATGAGAAGAATAAAGTAATTTATAGCGAAAGGGTTAAGTAAAGAAAATAATAATAATTGACAGAAAAATTTTATCGCCCGCACTGGTAATTGCACTGTGTAACTGCGAGTCCCTTGACTTTTGATTACGAGCTAATACGAGTTATGTAACGAAGAGCAAACCTATAAAACGTTAAGAGAACATAACCTGTAAATACAATGTAAATAGGTAAAACGATTAAGACCCGTGGTTGCAAATTTTTTACAACAAACAAATACACCTGGATGGGTGACGGTGTCAGCCGGAACTAAAAATAAAGAAAATTATGCACAGAGGCGCTAATTGAGATAAGGGTTGATCGGAGCTCGGAGGATAATAAAAGATCCTCGGATCGTTCGTTAGGCGCATTGAAAAAATCGTCAAAATTTATCCTTGTAAAATTTATCTTTTTAAAGTATAAAATCTGTACAGAGCTTAAGAGCTGAAAAATTTTTCTTCTCGTTTGTCTTTTAAGTAGAGCAAAAGTTGCGTCGAGCTAACGACGCTAAAAGTTCATTCTTATCGGTTTGCTGGAAGTTTTTATTACGATTATCCGATTAAAATTGATGCGCACTTCGAACGAATTTCGTAAAACTTTCTCTCCCAGGCGACTTTCCTGTCAGATGGTTTATGTTATTACGATATTGAAAATACTTAAGCGTTAACGGAATGTCGTAAAGTCACTCGAAGTAGCTTAAAGAGACGAGAAATTTTCCTCGTAACCGATGGCTCATGTGCCCCAAGTACACCGTTATATTTAGTTTAGCGAAATATGATAAGCGAATAACGACACTAATAATAACGACGATGATAGATAACGACTTACGGATTATTATTAACGTTAGAGCATTTTATGTATATCGTGAAGTTTGTTAAATATGTATTATTAATAACTGTCGTTGTAAGGTGAATTGAATTAAGAACAAGATTGTTGCTTGGTTTTGTAATCGTGCTTGACGAAAGCATTCGGAGAAATAAAACTTGTTGTCGTAGAAATTGCCTTGTGAACCAAAGAAAACAAAAAAAAATATTAGCGTTTACATTAATTTCTCTTTATATTATAATGAGTTTAATGACCTAACCGTTAGGCTTAACGCAATTCGTTTTTGTAATTTGTCAGCCATTTTTTTATTATTGGCAATGACACCTTTCGCCAGGAATTCCAAGACTTTGTTCTAGCCTCGATAGCGACTATCGTATGAGCTATACTTTTTAAATCGTTATACTGCTTCTCTTTGAATGACTCTAGCTGAAATTGTATATATATGTTAGACGTTGGTTGGAAAATTTTGAAAATAGGTAAAATTACTAATACTCACGTCAAGCAAATCGTTATCACTGATAATGGTGTCCGTGGACACGGTTACGAGCGTTCTGATGATATTAGGTGAATTGTAATATCTGAAATCGGACACGTGGTTAGTTTTATTTATTAACAAATTTTTTGGAATAATTTTTTTTGAAAATACCTGTCAAAAATTTCTTGCCAATTATTTCTTATGTATTCGTACGATACTCGAGATGCTACTGGCTGTTGGGAAAAAGCTTGAAGAACCGTGAGTTTCTCGTCCTCCGTGAAAGATTCTTTGAAAAGAACTTCTCCGAGTATTCTTGAAAGGATAAAAAATGAAAATGAAAAATGGCATGAGTCTAATAAAAAAAATGTATTTTCTAAAACTCACGTTCGCAATATCCAAGGCACTTGAAAGCACGCGAAGGATTTTAATAATTCATATTTCTTCTCTGCATTTAATTTCTCTTTTGCTTTTCCAAAAATATATCGCCATTCTCGTTGATCGCCATACTTCGCCATAACGCAATACACGGCTTGGCGTAAATTTCCAGAGACACTAAAGTCAGTTTAATTTTTATACTAAAATTTATATATTCATGCTAATCAGCATTTACGATTATACATACGTATTTTCATTATTCATTGAGTCATCAGAGAAATTTAGTGGGTAATTTTTTTTCACAAAATCCAAGCATCCCTCGTGCTGAACCATAGAAGCCCAATCGATTATCATTGGAGTCAATTCGGTTTCGTTAGTAAAGTTCGAGGAAATTTCACTGCAAAGTGGACTTATCATATGATGCATAAATTCCTGAAAGGCAGGATAATTTTTTTTAAATTTCATCATTGCCATAAAAAAATATCAAAATTATATATATTTCGGTTACTTGAAAATTGGAATATTCCATGGTGTCGTATAATGCACTATTCAATTCTTTAATGTGTTCCCATAAAGTCAACCATGGTATTGAATTTCTTTCTTTAGCACGAAAATATCTGGTCATATCAAAGGCTGTTTCATAGCTGATTAATTCAGCTCGGGCTAGACTGAAGACGTCATCAATGATAGAGGCTCTGGTAGCGCCTGATATTTCTTCATGATTCGTATTGAGAACCACTGATAACAGCTTCCAATTTTCCTTGTCGTAATTCACGCGATAGTACCCTTCGATGTAATCAAGGCCATATTAATTTGAGCATTGTTACCAACCCAACGGTACGTCTAGGGGTTGGTTTAATCACCGTTACTATTGATAGGGGCCAATTGGGATTGAATGTGGAACCTTAATTATTCAAAAATTGAAAATTTGGTTTTGGGTGATTTTACAAACACCAAATTCTGATTAAGAAAATAATTTTGAGATTTTTTCATTGAACACTTTATCAATTGGGATTGAACTATGAACGTTATTGATTACCGATACAGTCAAGGTTTTACATACCGAATTTATCGATATTAAATATCAACCAGGATTTTTCACCAGGAGGAGTGACGTCATGAAGATTCATTTCTACTTCCGGTTTGAACCAAATTCTTTTTGGCGATGACCAATTTCCGGTTTTTGTTATGTAAGTCAGTGGTATGTACCATAGTTGGTGATTAGAGGCATTTGATTGGTCGTAAAGAAATCTTGACTGTTAGAATAATAAATTTAATAGGGATTAATTTTTTAATTGATATTTCATATATATATTTTTATTTACCTGTTGAACCTTTACTGATCCCAAATCGTAATTTCTTGTTACGGTTATCACCGGAAATCCACTGCTGCTAGTCCAGCTTTCCATGATCTTGATGAGTGACGTGTCTTCCGGTAGATTTTTAACGTCCTCGGACATTGACTGCCAAAAGTCAGTAGGTTCTGCGTTTGCGTAGGTCCTGAAGTAAATAATTAAAATTAAATTATTTATACAATGCCTATATATCTATAATAGCAAAGCTTAGAAATGTAGATTGAAATTTTTATTTGTACGTTTTTCAATTTTTAATTTAATTTTTATCAGGCTAATCGTCGTTTCTTTATTAAGCTTTTTACTGATAATTAAAATTTGTTGTATACCTACCATCTGGAAATGAATTTCTTGTAGCCACGCTTAAATGCATTATCAGTTATGATGTTGTGCAACATACGTATCAGACATGCACCTATAACCAATCAATTTAAAATTAATTAAAGTTCGGCGTTGCTGTGTATAAAAAAAAAAAAAACTAAAAATATTGTACCTTTTCTATGTAAATTTTGGATTTCTATCGAATTCCAATATGCCGGACTAAATTTGGATTGCAACGATCGAGATGTTACGTAACTATCTGCCATCATTGCTGGTTCTTGTACTTCCGTCAGAAAGAATAATGATGACTCCAGTTCCGTATCTGTCTGAAAGTGAAGTTTGATTAAAAAATTGAACTCTTCGATTTTCAATCGAATTTCTATAATTATTTATATAATTTAAGGATTTACTTGCTTTTTCAAGTAAAAGTCGTTGCAGGTAGATCAAAGAACTTTCCAGAATCCAGGAACTGGTCCAATCGTACATCGTGACGTATCCACCCAGCCATTGTTGACCAATAGAATAAATTAAACTTTGAAATCCCCAATTACGGACAATCGACGACGAGTCGCCAGTAATATTAAAAAACGACTCTCTGTATAAAAAAAAGATAGAAAATTTGAAAAAAAATTATTATCTTCAATATGAAAAAAAAATATTTTACTTACTTAACGCTAATCAATCCAAGATTTCCAGTTTGATCTGTAATTATCGGCAGACCAATAATATCGATTTTTGACATGGGATATTCGATCGAAAAGAAATTCATGTATAATTCCAGCACTGTCCTCGTCATATTGGCGACGAAATGATTTTTCGAAATATTCTTATTTTTACCCCAAATTCTAATATCCGTATCACCTAAACTCACGTTATCCATTAATTCGATATCACCAACGACAAAAGTCAGACTGTGCGGTGACAACAATGGCGTTTCTTCAAAGGTACTCATGGTATTGAGTGTCGAGCTTAATTAAACAAAAAAAAAAAATATTAAAAATGAACAATCATCAAAATAATAATCATAATGAGCAATTGAAAAACTGCACGAGCATCGCAGATGAAAACTGCACCTGCTGGTCAAGTACACGTGATAAAAAGATCGTTAAACTAGAAACGCAGCTTGTTATCTAAAAGAGTATGCACAATATTTTCCTATCGTGTTACTTACGAGTTCACCCTAGATTTTAAAGGCGTGTTCGCAAGTACAAATAAATTGCTTGGACTCGTAATCGACAGAGTAAATTTGGCTTTCAGATGGACGTCGTCAAAAAGTGGAAAAAAGTATCTGGCATTGATTGGGTTGAAATGAGTAATCAGTGATCCTTCGCCCCAACTGGATCTAAAAAAAAAAAAAGGAATGTAATAATAATTTTTTCAAAATAATTATTTTCCAAATAATTATTTACCTATTCGCAGTATTCTGAACTGAAACGCTGCTTTGTGATAATGCACTGTTATTATTATCAGTTTCATAAATTATCTCTAACGAGTAAATCCCATATGATATGGGATTCTCTAGATAGATCACGTAAATCCCATTAACGTTATCAGTCTCATTTCCCTTAAGGCGAATTTCAACAACGTTGATATCCGACTGGTCCGTATTAGTAAATTCATCCAATGTCGTTACGTGATCTGTACTTCCGGTTTGTACGATTTTTGTCGTTTCCGTATCTAATGATACAGAGACACTTTTATCAGTGGTTGATAACGATGTACCGACTGTTGTCAATTTTGTAATATTCCCATCGATCGAAGAATTATCTGACAGCGTATCATTGGATGATTCTAAAGTAGTCAAATTTGTATGATCATCAGCCTTAGCTGCTTCCGTGAATTGGGGTTTTTCTATTGTTACAAAAAAAAAAGAGAAATAAGGTAAAACTATTTAAAAATCTTTCAAGTTAAATAAAATCGAAAAATCCATGAATCTTCTGGCATTTGTTACCAGTATTGCTTGTTGAGTTTTCCGTTAATTTCGGTGTCGTATTTCCGGTGTCCTTCAAAGCGGAAGTCGTATTTCCGGTGTCCTCCAAAGCGGAAGTACTCGATCCTGTTGGAACATCTTCTCCTGTAGAATTTCGTCTGCCTCTCTGACTACGTATGTCAGTTTCCGTAGCGTTTAATTGAAGTAATTTATAATTTTTAATTGTCATATCTTTAGCATTGAATGCCAAATGATCCAACTGGTCACTCGAGTTCTGACGTAATTGGATCACTACCAGACCTTTGACCTTAGTGATTTTCGTCCCATTGAAAACTGGTACCAACTTCAATTCGTACTTCATTGGTACGACGTTTGGGGATAAAGAAAATTTTTCCGAAATATTATCATCCATGTCGTCATCCTCTGCATCGAGAACAGAATGATAGTTTACCTGATAAAAAAAATGTAAAATAAGTTAAATTAAATTTTAAAAAATAAAAGTACCAAAGACATAATTCGTAAATGCACTTACTTCCTTCTTTGAACATAGACCAATATATGCACCAACGTATCCAGCGATAATTATTCCAACAACAACAAAGACAATAATGATCAAAGCTATTTTATGTGTTAAAAAACAGCCACCTTTTCTTTGATATTTAATATTGTTCAGATTCGGCTCAGCGGTCATGAACTCTGACCTGCTACCTGTAAATTGGTCCATATTGGCAGCTGTAAAAAAAATAAAAAGCTACTTTTATTCCCATATAATCGAAACTCTTACATACATACTTTTTTCAGGTTACACGAAGAAGTTACCAACTGACCAAAAACTCTATACGAAATGCACTAAGAATTATACCGCATAAACTCACCGCAGTTCAGTTCGCAATGATAACAGGAAACCAAGAAAATTTTACACTCGACATTGAAGAAATTCTATTGGCATTAACAGTCCCGCTCGTAAAATTTAACTGTGACGATTTCAAGGTTTCCTTCCAGAAATTACTTACGCAACGCATTCCTACTGTTCATCTAGAAGTACTTGATTTGATTGTCGCTAGCACCACAGTCAATATTAAAAAATACTAATTAAAAAAAAAACTGCATCAAAATATGCAGTTGCCTCTCACATTACGAATATAACAAAAAAAAAAGTTCTTATCAATATAAAATAATATTCAAAGTTATTTAATAAACCTCTTATCAATATCAAACGTGACTCACAATTTCTTCTGGCCCAAGGTTCCCAAGTGCTTACAGATCCTCGTCTCATCTCCCTTATCACTGGATCAATTTGATAACTGTTCACCGTACGATGATAATATTATTATTACATAAAAAAAGAGACGCGTTCTATGAATAACTGTAAATTTTCTATAGAAGGTAACAACTTTCTGCCCGTACAAACAGGTAAAGTGCAATTAGTCCTCTCTGTCGGTGCACTAGGTAGATGCAGTTCCCTTCTCATAAGTCTACCCCACTCTACCCCTGATCATCGTCACCACTACCAGTCGTCTCTTCCATAGTATTTGTATGACTATTGTTTCAATGCACAGCCATCCCCTACCTGGTGCACCTTCCTCTGGATGACTGTTAGTTAATCGTAAAGTTGACTTTTTAATACCGTGCATAATTCACTGCGACTATATTCGTTATCGGTAATCGGTAAAACACTCCGATGGAATGTACCGGTTTGTTTTCTGACTCAGATACGGTATTTTTTTTCTCTAAATCTTTAAAGTCATCAGTCAAGAAAGATGCATTGTGAAAATACGATTTTTCGACAGTGGGACCTACGTGCGTTGATGCATCGTTATGATGACGTAACAAGGTCACATATATGTGGACTGCGACAGTGTATGTTTGAAAGAGCGTGAGGAGGAAGTACATATGCTATATTTACGTGCATTACATATGAGGAGGATAGTAAGATCTATTATGAGGCGTAAGTAACGACTACTTCCTGCGACTGTACTCTATAGAGACGAAGAAAAAGAATTTATCAATGGAAATAAAATACAGTATGAATAAACGAATGAGTGAATCTTAAATGACAATAACGAGGTCAGTTAATGATTGGATGTTTTGTAAGATGAATTTTTAAATTAAATACATGGTATATGCAACGTATGTAAAAAACATTGTCTCTCGGGAATATCCGAATTATTTTATTTTTTAGTAATTTAATAATTCTATGGGTCTGTTTTGAGGTCTGGTCCAGAGTACGAAAGATATTGATCTTGAAGCTGCGCGCGATAACTCGTGACGATACAATGCATATAGTTATCAGTATCAATTTTAAATTTCCCGCCTTGAGAGCGTAGGGCATAATGGCGGAGTCAAGCTTGTTTTCGTGGTTGCGGAAGCTGGCGCCACCGTAGACTAGACCAGTGCTGCCAAATCGTGGGATACCTCACTCACGACGGATTTTCTCTAGAAGCTCATAGACCTGCGTATGAAAATGTGGAGTATCCGGCAACGCTGGTTTCAATCATCTCATAATTTATCGTTTGTTGCAGAACTAGGTACGACCTTTCGTATTTCGACATTGTAATTGTTGTCAGACTTCTTACTTTGCCTTCTCGTACATCTTTTCGCACGTTAGGATCACTTTGTCATTGAATTTATGGAAAAAGCAATGTCCAAGATTCAAAAGAATTAGTTCTTTGACAGCAGTGTTAATGGTAGACGAAAAAATTCTTTCGATTGTTCCCTGTTGTTATATGCAAATAAATATTATTTTCCCGCATGACGTAGGTATTGTATAAGTTGACAGCATAATCATATACGAGCATGCATCGCACACGGTACAGTCTGTGGTAACGAGTATTTGAAACGTAGGAAGTGCAGTTGAAAATTGAATATAAACAAAACTGCAATAAATGCATATTGCATACGTCGTAAACATATTTCCCGTATCTACTGACAATGCATTTGCAAATCTCCAAAACTAATATACCATGTATACACGGTACACAATTTTGTCATAAGGGATGTCAATAGGCAAATCACTGGTTAACGATTGGTACAGCAGCAGAGTGTCGGTAACTGGTACCACTACGTAGGATTCATCCCATTCATGTCTGATTGGCCATTGACGTTGCTTCTTGTCATATGTCGCTTACGCGCTTAGATCCTTTCATTATGGCCTATCGAGAATTGGATAATGACTCATCGAGACGATTACCCTTACGCCAAGTGGCCTAAGTGGAATTCCGTGCTTCGACTTCGGAACTTTTGCGTCACGAGGTACCTTATTTTTTTCAGTGGGATTACATCCAACAGGATCTTAATCTGGGACTCTGAATACCCGAGTAGTCAGTAGGCAAACGACGCTGCATCATCGCAGGTGAATTTTTTCATCGAGAAGAAAGACTGTACATCGGATCAAAATAAGGTAAGACAACCCCTTAGATGGGATAAGGTGGACATTATTTTTGTAGAGTCGATATGAATAATTTATGCTGTTCAAAATATGAATAATTAACGTCTTCGCCTTATTCTAATGATTTTTTAAAGCTTTCGTACAAATTTAAAACACGATACAGTCATTATCTTCGAGGTTTTTCAGTGTTTACAAAGTGAAAAGTGTTATTGAGATTGTTACCTATCTTACAGAAAAAATTAAAGATTCTAAAAAAAAAAAATACAAGATTCTCTATTATTACATTTGTGAAATCTTACAATACTAAGTAGTAGTGATCTGATTTCGAGATAATAGTAGGTCAAACAAAAATCGATTATACAAGATCATAATAATATTTCAATAAAGAATTTTCTAAATTTTGATGTTTACCAAAAACTTAACTTGTCTCTAATTAATATTATCTGCTATCAATCATCGTTAACAGTGTCTGTATCTGCTATCTAATAGCGATTCTTACTAGTATCGCTCATGGCGCTACTTGCCGAGAATATTTGACTTCCCTTGCTAGAGAATCGTCCACGGATCCCGATTACGGAGTACCAAAGTTTCCGCGTGGCAGGATCGCACACAATGAAGAAGAGGAAAAGAACGAAACCTTGAAGCGCAGCCGTAATACAAAAAAGATAAGAAAATATAAGTCCAGCCCCCATTTTGGCAGCAACCCCAAAGAGCCAAGTGATACCAAGTAAGAAGAAGAGCATAATACCCAATCTAAATTGTGCATACACCAGAGTGGTATCATTTTCAATACTAGGATTGCATCTGGTAGTTTTGAGAAGACTGTGCATGACCCTCGAGAAGAGTATGACATTAAGGACAATGACAATGCATACAGGTAAAAGAAGACCAATATACTGAGCCATGCCAAGAACTTGACAGAAACGTATATTCATACCAGCTGCTGGAAGATAAGCTCCAGGATCAATGGCAACGACTATGCTGACTATTAAAAAGGGTAATCCCCAAGCAAAGGCGGCAGCTTTCAAAAGAAATCTAGGTGGCCTAGTGACGCCAAGGACAATGACGTATCTCTTGAACTGCAACCAGGCCGTAACCAGCATCCAAGAGAATTCAGCCAATATGGCGTAGTGCAAGAGTACACCGACCACGATGCAGGGGATAGGATAGTTAACTGAATCCACCAATGGTATAGCACCAATGACAAATTTCTCTAAGCCCAAAGCTAAGGACAGCTGTATGAGGATCTTCGTTCCTGGCTTCTTGCGCCAGGACTTGAAGATGAAGGCTGTTATCAGTATACCAAAGACACCGATCATGGATAGCACACATCCTATTACCGTTATCACCTCCAAGGCTTCCTCGTGCTGGATTGATATTGTGCCGGCTTTACTCTGTGCCACCGTATTGTGTCCCAGGACCAGCTGAGCGAAGTGAGTCAAGTGAGAGCAGAGACAAATGTTCAATTCACCGGATGCGTCACGTGTCGTGCCCGCATTTTGACATCCTTCCTCCGACCATGCACTGTACGAGGAGACTGGTGAGACACCTACGTACTCGAAATCCCAAAAGGCACAAGTCTCTGAATTGCGCACTGTGCCTGTCAGTGGTTTGAATAGCAGTGGTATCGGTATCGGTAGATTCCTACCATATCCTGGAATGGAAACACTGACCACTCGACTGTCCACGAAATTAGTATCCGCTGTGTAAGCACTGTTGAAGACCAGGTCGCTGTAGAAGAGCGTCACTATGACGCGAGATGCGTTGAAGGCCGTTGAATTGTTTTGAGTGAAGTTTGACCTGGAGGCTGTGACCGTACTGGAGTTCAATAGGCTCCTTGGAAGCCACGTTGCTACTTCAACGTCACCCAGAAGACCAATTCCCTCTATTACGTTATCGGCGTACAAAGGAATAACCGTGTAACTCATGAAGTTCTTGTACTCCTCGTTACTCGAATTTTCCGTTTTACGTAAAAGCGCAAGTCCCGTTACGTTGCTGACACTTGGATCCGAAATCTGTACTATCAGATGCGACGTTTCTATCAGTATCAAACCATCCTCCTGCAGAAGAATGTCTGCGCTGATATTCGTTGCTGCCACGTCCAGCATCGTGCCGAGAGAATCTAATAGGACGTTCGTTGAATTTAGTACCTGCGACTTCTCTATAACCTCTTTCTCCATGCTCATCACTTTGTCCAGTATCGAAGTGAACCTGTAAATGTCTTCTAGGATCACTTCGCTGTTATCATACTTGGCTTCGTGCTCTGTTATCAGAGCCAAATAATACACATCAGCCGGTGTCAATTGGTTAGCGCTTTCAACAATTTCTAATATCTCATGAGCAATATTTGGGTCCATGGGTACAGTGCTGCCAATCACTGTTGTACAGATCTCGTATAGCCTCCGGGTTGCTTCTGACGCACCGGATGTGCAGGATCCTGATGGTTCTGCCCATGAACCACCACGTATATAATTGCCAATACAACTTCTGTAAACAGGAACACCCGAAGAGTCCAGACACATCTTCTGAGAAACTGCACTCGAGCCGACGTATGTAAAGGGCCATGTCATCTCCTGCGTTCCACTTCCGGTTCTCGACGCAGGACACCCGTCGCAGCTACGTAAATATTTGAATCTATAGACACTGGGATACATTGATGCTAATAAACGAAAGAGACTTTCTGTTCTTTTATAGGCATCTGACAATGACAATTTCGAGGATTCCCTATCGTCCCATTCTTTGATAGTCACGTGAAACAAAACGGTCACGTTTCCATCGGCAGTCACGTCAAGGACCTCCATCGCTCTTATATCCTTCACGAGGTCATCGGACGTCGCATCCTTGACGTCCTTGGCTAGTTTCTTGTACATCTTCGGAAACGTCGGGTCGCAGCTTTCAACGTTATCGCAGGCATCCATTATCTCCAGAGATAAAGCGAACATGTACCCATCGAGTTCCTTGTAAGCTATTACGTGCTTGGTCGTGATCAATTCGTTAGATAAACTGTGACCTTCGCATACGTAGTATCCAGGTCCTTGGTCACTCAAGTCTACGCTGTAGATTGTCTTATGCGTTTCAAAGTTCAAGGTCACGCGATCCTCAAAGTCAATGTCTGGTTCTATGTCTTTGGCCGTCCAGCGCATCTCCCATTGTTCCTGCAACTCGACTGTTCTCACAAAGTCGCCATTTGCATTCGTGAAGCATCGCACGCCTGGGTCCTTATACGACTCCGTCCAGAGTCCGTCCTTACCGTAGACACTCAATAACAATTGTTCCTCGTCCGGATAGAATCTCAAACTTAACTCTGCGCTTGGGTAGCTCGGTGTACCCATCTCGCAGAATATACAGCGCAGGGATGAATTAGGATTGAAATTTGAGATCTGACCCTTGGAATTGATCGCCATTGTGTTACTTCGGTATCTACCGTCTCCACCGATCCAACAGAAATCATCCCTCTTGATTTCGCGCTTCCTGGCCAGCCCTGCGAACAGTCTGCTCACGATTGGACTATTGATCTGCGCCGTGCTGCACTGCTGAATGGCGTTCTTCCACGTGATGTCACGTGAATTTTTCATCAGTCGAAAACATCTGTCGTCACCCGGTATAGGCGAAGATACATATTTCGATGGGCAAGAACCCCTTGGAAAATAATTCTTTTCAACCAGACACAAAAACGGATGCTCCACTTCACAGCTCTCTGGCTTTATCGTTATTCCACTGGACACGTCAAGGATCAGGCAGCGTCTCGTTCGATTCCCGTATTTGATGTTGATTCCATCAGGAATCTTTATCCTCGATCCCCAATTCTCACCAGGCGTCTGCCACAGTAATGGACCAAATACGTCCAGCCTCATTACTGGTAACCAGACCACTTTGACTCTTCGACCTTTTAAATGCTTGCTGATGGCGCTGAAGATTTCCTTATCAATTTTTCGTCCTTCCATGCTGAAACGACACGTGCTCGACCACGTGTTCCTGGACAGACCAACGCAGACGTAGTCGTCATTGTCATTCTTATTGTTTAACATTACTACGTGGTAACCTGGTGGACAATATTTCTCTTCGAATCTTGGCGACGTGTAGATACATTCTGGACTTTTTCTTGGTCGCCATTCTCCTGCGCACTCTCTGCTGATCACTTGCATTCCTTCTGATAGACACAGAGGATCGGAGTAGACCGTCATTGATGACGGTGACTGCGGCCATTTTGGTACTAAAACGTTTCCTTGTATGGAGTCTACTTTGGATTCTTCTTCGGGACACTACAACAAGATTATATTTATATTTAGGTTTCCTTGGACGTCAATGTTATTTTTTTTATTTTAACGACTCACCAAACTCCCCTCGATTTTTGGGGTGCCGATGAACAATCCAATGAGCACCAGGAAGAGATTTCCTGCAGAAAAAAAATTAATTCAAATTATAGCTAAAAATTTGAGAAATTATTTAACATGCTTATATATCGTCTACAAATATTCACAGCACTGATTAACCGATTCATCTCATCGATTATTGTTGAATAGACGTTTTGTAGCGGATTTCGGTAACGCAATTGTTTTGTTGAAATTATCATGTTGATTAATTAAAATTAAGCATAACCTGATATCATGGTAATAAACGATGTGTAAGCTTGCTAAGCACCGAGAGCGTACTAACTTTTGGGTGTCCCACGTTACTCTTATCTAGTGAATATCTCTGCCTCTAATCCTATTCTAAACAGACGCATGTGTTGTACCGATGGACTTGCGAACTGACAAGTCCTAGTCAAGCATCTTGATAGAAAGATAGATTGAGATCGTTGCTCGACTTAAGAGTTGGAACTAGTTGCAATGATAGAAAACATGAAATAATCAAACTGCAAATTGGGATACAAGCAGCCAAATAATAAAACTGCAATGTGGGATACAAGGCTCGACGTCCTCAAATTGATATTATTATTAACATAGTACAATGCTACTGAGATCTTTTTGGCAAAACGAAGAAAAAACATTTTTTTTATGATTGATGTCAATTTTCTGTTTTAGTCAAAATCCTCCCTCGCTTATCCTTCCTTTTTTTTTACAGTTCCCATACAATTTTTCATTATGAGGCGCCTGGCCTTCGTCACGGGCATCCTGCTCATCTTGACGTTAATGAACAATCTGGCAAACGTAAGTTAAGAGATGAAAAAGATGAACAAATCCTTATTTCACTCATCCGATTAAATTTGTCATTTGTATTATAGGGGGTGGCCAAGATAAAACGCAGCGTCGATCTCAATGACGTGTATCAGTACCAATCACGGCAAAATCGATTGCCAAAAGGGCTACGACCAACCAGCTATCGACTGGAAATTGAACCGTCGATATACGAAGCTAAGTTCAAAGGTCGTGTCAGAATTAATATCACTTGGACTGATACCAGTGACAGAATAATTCTAAATGCTCATCCCGACCTGGCAATAGAAGGTTCAGGGATTAAAGTTAAGGAGCTAGGTCTTAATGAAAGGTCAGTACACTGGGTAATGAAAATTGATAAAAAAAAATGCAAGAGTCGTAAACGACGTATCCAACCCTTTGCTTTTTTTTCATATTATCTATCTTATCATGCATAATCTCATTTTGGCGAATCACATGAGTGCTGTCATTTATGACAGTCTTGTCCAGTGTCAGTAATAATTTGTTTGATCACGAGTGTGTCAGACGTTTACTTACTCATAATTTGCATATTTAGCATAGTTTATCCGTGTTAAGTGATAATGAGATAAGAATAATTTTGATCCGCTCTCGATGCTCTGGTATAGAAAATTTCAAGTGGTGGCACTCGGTCGGAAAACAAATTTTGTCTATTAACGAACTAAAAGTCTATCGATTAAAAAAGATTTACACTTTGATATCATCTCAATTCTTATTTTTCTTTAGAAAAGACATCGTCACACCGGCTACTGGAATAAACGTGGCTGGAACTGCACACAACGCTAAGAAATCGTGGTACGTCATAGAATTGGAGCAAATGTTGAGAAATGGAACTAAATGCGAAATAGACATAAGGTTCACTGGTAACATCACGACAAATAAAACTTCCGGTCTCTTCAGACGAGAATACGTCGATTCCGCCGGAAAGAGCCAGTAGGTATCTAATGTAAAAAAATATATAATTAAATTATATTGTTGTATATTATAATAATTCTTTATTCCAGCATGGTACTCGGTACAAATTTTCGTCTTGACAATGCACAGAACATGTTTCCATGCTTCGACGAACCACCGTACAAAACTAAATATCAGCTTAGTGTCTTGAGACCGAAAAATATGACGGCTCTATCGAACACAGAACTCGACAGAAGTACAGATGCGTAAGTACAGGTTGACAAGTTTATAAGTTGGTACGAATTGATTGTACTTTATAAAAATAAAAATGTATTTATTAAAGTCCGGGTAAGCCAGACTTCGTCTGGGACCATTTTAAGGAAACGCCAGAAATGTCAACCTTCCAATTGGCACTGGCTATCACGGATTTCGAGAGCATCGGTCCTACGAAAATGGTCAATGAGATAAACGGTACAAGATTGAACGTCAAAATCTGGGCTCGTAAGGAATACATCGATTCGTTGAAAAACGTGCCTGATAAGGTGGTGGAAATAATAAATTATCTGCAAGATTATTTCAATTGCTCGATCGGTCTACCTAAACTTGACCTAATGGCCATGCCCTTTTATACTGCTACCAAATCGTCGGACAACTGGGGTCTCATGTTCTTTAAGTAATAATAATTTTAATTATGTATTGTAACGGTAATTAAACTATGTGCTATTAGGTGTATTTTTGATTTACAGAGAGAGCGAATTGAGCGGTCATCAATTATGGAATATTGCTTATGAATTAATTTATCAATGGATCGGCCAATACAGAACGCCATTCCGTTGGAGCGACGTCCCAGTGAATAAAGCGTTAAATTCTTTCTTGGCGTCCATGAGCACAGTCGACGTCAGTAATAATTGAATTATTTAATTAGAGAAATAAGAAAAAATCATATACCATCATACTCGATAAAATATTTCACATGACAGATCAATCCAGACGAAATGAATGGAAAATGGCCAATGACTGTACTCTATTCTCTCTACTACGAATTTGGAAAAGTTTTTCCGTTCTCGAGAGTCGCCGGAATACGCGAAGAGGCAAAATCGGCGAAAAGTATGTAAAAATTGAAAAAATTATTTCCAAAGTAAAAAAAAAAACTTCATCATTTTCATCGAGAATTCATAACGTATTATTTTCATCGTAATATTCAAACTCTGCTCTTATCTGCTACATTATCGTATGACTCATTTGTGTATATATCGCGTATTCTCGTACCATGGTCATAAGATTGGTTTACACGTTTCCACCTAAGTGATACACAGCCTTGTGAATTGTTATTACGTGAACGTAAATGCGTGACGTCACCTTTTACTCTTACAGCCGAGTTAATCTTTCGGATGTTCAGCTACACTCTTGGAAAAGATCTCTTCCGTGAGGGAGTGCGACGATTCGTCCAGCAAGAGAACCAGGAACAGTCGGAAGAGTAGTAATGCCATTACTGGTCAGCCGGGAAGCAATTAATAAAAATTCATCGATGCATAGTGACGAAGAAATAAAATCTAGAATCCGACACGTAATCTTGATAAGAAACACAGTAGCATTTGCTTCAAGCCATTATCAATATTAACAATTGCTATTGCGTCACTTTAATTATGCCATTATCTATTGTCGGTAGAGCCACAACGCTAGAGGGAAATACTTATGGAATTATTTTAACGAAATTATTTGTTTCTTCGTGCAAAAGAAATTTTGAAAATTTCACTCTAGTTCCATTGTATAATATTTGGTATTTTTTGAAATCGTATTTTTGGTTTCCGGCTACTATTTACACGATAACCTCTTAATCACATAACTCGACTAATCGTTACTGGCTAAGTTTAATTAGGACTCCAAGGACCTTCTTTGCTGATGATATATACAGCAGACTTAACGATGTAGCCAATGAGACCAACAATCTACCGGAAGGACTCACGATTAATGAAATTGCTGCGCCTTGGATTGGAAGAAATAGGGTACCGTTGGTTACTGTGACGCGTGATTACGAAACCGGAACTATGATGTTCAGTCAGGTGAAAAATTTTTTAATAATTTTTTATACTGCGAATTATATGTAAATTAATATGGGGTTATGATACTAGATGAACTAGTGCACGATTACGGAAATACTTTGCATACTTTTCAGAAAGTCTTTCTACGAGAAACATCTTCCCGTGTTGTAGCAAAGTCCAATTACGAATGGGACATTCCCATAGTGATGCTTCCTCAGGATAACCTCAATTTTAGTAACACAAAACCCGTCGCTTGGATGACCAAAGGAAGTGGCAACTTGACAATACATGACATCACTGATAAGAATTCTTTCATCATTGTGAATCCTGAAGAGATTGGTATGGAGTTCGTGATTCTTATTTTACTTATGTGTGTTTTAAGAACGCAGTCGAGGTTCGGGTAAACGACGTGGAACGTCGCGACGCGTCTTTGAGAACGCACGATTTTATTGTGTGGGAAAGATATGACTTTTCGAGATTATGCTTGTGGTTTTATCAGGGATTTTTGGTTTTGATTGGCGCAGGCATGTTTCCGGTGAATTATGATTCTTGCAACTGGAAGATGCTGGCGGAATTTCTGCAAGGACCAAATCGCCAGACGATTCCTGTTTTGACAAGAGCGAAATTACTTCATGACGCTTGGAATCTTGCTTACGGCGGAGAATTGTGCTTTGAAACTGCATTGAACATGACGCATTTTTTGAAAAATGAGAGAAGTCACGTGGTGTGGGAACCAATGTTTACGCTGATCGATCACGTCGGAAGACGCATCGAAGGTGCTGGCGAAGTTTATGCTAAGTTTGAAGTGAGTTGATATAAAGGAAACAGATATATTAGGATCCATCTTGACTATGACGTTAATTAAAGATTAAGATATAATTTTCTTTTGAATTACTTAAAAATATAAACTTTAATATTATCATTCTTGCGACAGGTATATATTCGCAGCTTACTGGAACCACTTTATGAGTATCTTCTGGAAAGTTCGAAAAATTATCGCGAAGAACCGTCTTGGATGATTCACATGAAAGGTTTGACGAAGAATTTCTTGTGTCGCGTTGGATATCAGTCCTGCATACAGGAAGCACGTGAGCAATTCAAAAAATGGATGGACAGTGATGAGCCAGATAAAGGAAATCCGTTAGTATTTTGAAGCAGAAAATGAATCCTGAAGCCTTGGAGAATCTAATCAAATGAAATTTTTAAAAATTATATATTATATACATTACAGGGTCAGCAACGAGTTCATCTGTCCAGTTTTCAAATGGGGCACGAAGGAAGAATGGGAATTTGGTCTTCAACGTGTCATAAATTTCCCTAAAAATTCCTTGGAACGAAAACAAAGCGAACGAACGTACCTCCTGAAGACATTAGCAGGATGTACCAGGGATCTGTCAAGCATTGAAAAGTAAGTAAAAGAAAATTTTCAAAAGTTGTCTAAAAAAATTCTTATTATTTTCTCTTTTCTTTTTTAGACTTTTGAACATGACATTACTCGAGGAAAACTCGTATTTCACAAACTCTGATATTCAGTTGGTCCTAAGCATGCTGACCGGAAGTGCAGGTGGTTACCTCACTCTGTATCATTTTCTTAAAGAAAATTGGAACGTTCTAAAAGACAGATACAAGGACGATAAACATTTATGGGATGGAATCGTTAGTTCTGCTACTTCAAACTTTAATACTCAAGAAGGTTACGATTTGGTTTCTGGACTCCACTGCTTATCTAAGCAAGGCGAGTTGGACAGCGCCAATTGGATAATTGAGGATGCATTAAAAAATATTTTAGAGGAAACGAAGTGGAACGAGAAAAATTTAAAAGTTATTAATTCCTGGCTTACGGACAATTTGTCCAAAGATTTATTGGACTCTATCGATGCCGCTAATATTTCTAATACTTTTGACAATCCTTATTATAGTACTCCTACTCCATGTATCACTACTATATCACCGATTGGTGGTTAAATATATTTAATCGATGTCAGGTCAGAAATTTTTATATTATATAAAATAATATATACGAGAAAAAAAGGAATAAGAATTGAAGTGAAAAAGTCGATTAATTGTATGCTCTTGTAATTGTACACTATTAGAAAATAAGAATGAAAACCATGTCGATACTTGATCGATTATTTCAATTTGATGTCTATGTCAGTGAGGATTTTTTTTATAAGGAATTGTTGTAGTATCGAAAATAAAGCACGCAGGGTTTCGAATTGGACAGATTTATTTAGATTGCACATCGTATAAGGAACACGTTTTTAAAGCAGAAGAAGCGGAAGCGTCTCTCGAGTCTCGATCCTTGTACCGGGGAGACGCTCTCGGGAGAATATGTATATCTAGATATCGAGGTACATATATCGACCCATCGGGTCTGTATCGATATGGCCAGAAACAATATGGCGGGTGGCGCCAGGTTTAAACAAAAAAAAACTTATATATATAATGTCGCATGAGAACCTGTTTTCAACAGGAATTTTATAAATCAATGAAAAGCCATTAAGCTAAATCTGATTTATTTAACTTTTTCATGTGCAAATATTACAACAGAGGGATAGTAGTTATAAAATGCGCTGTACGAGCATATAAATATAAATCTAGAACATAAAGAGAATAATAGTTAACACGCGAGTTGATTCCATCATTAAAAAACCTTGAATATTTATAATTTCTTAAGTGAGATTCATGGTAGATTAATAATCGGTGTAGTATTAAACTCATTCGTGTATAATTTAATACGGTTTTAATTGCTTTCCTGTCTAGATTCGTCGTGATAAATATATTAATTATTCGATATTGCACAATAATATAACGATCTGCAATTAGTCAAATTTATTCTCAATCAATGAACCGTGTTAAAATAAAGGTGAATTATTTCTCAATGAATTTTGATACCAATAAGAAAAAAAGTAAAGTAACCCATGACGGTACTATTAAAACGAGTAATGCAAACCGTGATCTTGTTGTCAGTCTTTATTATTAATTTACATCGCAGATTACAAAAAAAATTGTTAAAAATGCAAAAAAAAATCGGCGGTAATGCGCAATGCGTACATATCTCGTTTCACGTTTCCGCATGGTGATTGGCCAAAAATCATTGAAACGCGTAAAATCACCAAAAATTGATTAATTGAATTTTCGAAGTTATAGGTGAAAATGTTATGAACATTCTTTTGCGCATTATTTCACATAAATATATGTGTTGTAAATGTATGTTACATTGAGATTTTTTGAGCGAAAAATTATGACCTAAGTCCAAAATGTCTTTCGCATTAATTGAGCTACTCTAAAAATTGTACCGATCGTTAGAAGTGAATTGATAAGAAAAAATTAATTTACCAACTAGAGTAAGAAGGACAATTATTCCAATTTCTTAAACCATCCACCTCTCAATTCTAATCCTAATCAATCTTGCGCAAATTGGCGCTTACAGTCTATCTATGTACTCCTTAAGAATAGCAGGTGCGCGAATAAAAATTGTTTATTTACCATTAAAAAAAACATTCAACACAGATATGCCTAATCCATTATGGGGGTTATTGAACTTTCGCGTATATTATAATTTTTCTATTTACCTGATTATAGGAAACGTGTAAATTTTATATTGAAAATATGCCCATTAATCGTAACAAGATAGAACATAGTCTGTTACCTTCCGGAGGAACGTTTGGTAGAATTATCGAATAAAATATCACAGTTGGCTGATACTAGTTAGAGAATTTTATAATTTCAAGTAAAATCTTCACGTTCCCCCTCCCTTGAATACGCGATTAATATTGTAGTTTCAAAAAATACGTGTATAACTACACTGAAAAATTTAATTGAATGCGCAACCAACTTTCTAGGAAATCCTATTATCGTTATATTGCAAAATCCTTTTTGTTTCCATCAGGCATAATTCAATGTATAATGGGACAGATTCTTAATGCCATGGCCAATTATAAATAATTCTATTTGGCAATCACGTCCAACAACCACAGATGTGTAATCAGCTTGATCGAAATCAAAATCAGAATCACATTCATGGCGAGCTGTACAGTCACTATTTCTTAATGGTCTAATTTATATTTATTTTTATCGTGGGAAGTTGCGGGTTTATATTTTATTCTCAATATTAATGTCACTAGTTGAAGAAACTTTCGAACCTCATGCTAGGAACATTTGATTATTGGATTATCGGACAACAGTCTAATAGCAAATCGTGTTCTTTGCTGTGAACTGACAAGGTTATGACGCTAGGCAGCTACCTCTCCAAAACTTGTATGTCCAGTATCTTTTGCATGCTGCTGTGCAGCGACTTGTCCACTGAGCATGACATTACAAACCATACATTTGAGTGTGAATTTTTGCACATCTGTATATTGACGACTAGATTTCGCTTCTTTTGCCAATTGTGTGGCTTCCTCTAGTAATCTCTCATTATTAGCTGGGAATAATGTTTGAATGCTGCCACCCTATAAAAAAAATTAGAATGTTTTTTGGTGCATCAACTATAAAAATTATTGAAGGTAAGAATCAAAAAACTGGTAACTTACATCAAGAGGTTCCAGGTACAAGGGATCATAATGAATGCCATCAAAAATTAGAAAGACCCTGTGAGCATACTGCTGATCTTCCCCAAACCTATTTATAATAGCATTGATACTATCCACCACAACAATTTCTATGCCAAAGAATCTAGAAAGGATAGAGAGCTCAATAGCTCCTCCCCAAGATTCAGGTTTTTGGATCCAATTGCAGTATTCTGGGTTAGGTCTGCCCAGAATTGCTTCCGAATATTCTTCTTGATCCGCAGCCACTGTATTGGCTATAATCTCCCTCATAAAGCTTGCACAGGTAAGATCCACTTTCCCTAAATTACTTCAATTAATCCAGTTATCCTAATGGCGGAAAATGGATCCACAGACTTAATATCTTACCGTTAAGGACATAACCAATACTGGTAAAGAGGCAAGAATTATCAGCAGGCACAATTTTCTTCATCAATACTCCAGGACTTTCAGCAATGTTTTCAGTGTTAACGATATGAGACCGAGGTATCTCTTCAGGTTTCTCCTCTCCATTACAAACAGCTGGTTTCTCCTCCACGATCAAAGTATCGCCAGACAATATACCACTTTCTTCCAAAGTAGCAGCTTCTTTGGATAGATCAACAGCCTTAGGTGGAAATCCAGCGAGAACGTGAAGAAACTTGCTAGATATTCCAGTAAGTTCAGAGAGCTTAGCCTTTAGTTCAGAAATTTTGTCTTGTAGAGTCAATCCGTTCACAACCTTCTGACCCGATTTTGTCTTGACTCTCAGCACAAATCCAGCCATCGTACGGCTGTTAATCTGTTCCAGACAAGTAGGAAGAGAATTCCCTGAGACCGATGTCGTGAGATCAGCTGTGCAAATTATGCCACGAATTACGCGACGCTTGTAAAAATTCGATCATATCACAGACGGTTTGTACTCGTTCTCAATATCGATTCGTTAAATCACGGTTTTTGCTGCTTGCTCATCTCTACAGAAAAGGTTATCTCACAGTGGATCACAGACCCTCCGCTGTATCCTCACTTTCGTCAGAGATGAATAGGGAGTAATAGGAAGATGCTCAACGCTACGATTTTAGGCAGGGCTGAGTAGGGAGATGCACCACAGATCCTATTCTCGAAATCGTGCCACAATTGTGGAATGCCACTTTGAGTAGTTTCGGTTATCATCGTGATGGCGCTGTCTGGCAATTTTGATGACGAAGTAGGACTGATAGGACCATCAAAGTAATTTATTCTGTTTTGAGAGTTATCATTTTGCAAATCCGCATTTTTTCGCAATTTTAAATTTGAAACCAAACAGCAGAAAATAAGTCATAAAATATTATTGAATATTTATAATACTATAATTTGAAGTGGGGTTTTATCGCGGAAAAGCATTAGGGTTGCATCACATATTCATTATGAGGCGTTGAAAAGGTTAGTAATGTTTACTTATTAGCCATTTTAAAGTTCATTATATTATTACTTTCAACTATTTTACTCCTAAATTTGTTCGCAAAAAAAAAACGATGATAACCACGTGATAACTTTTCAAGTAAGCATAATATACCTAGATGGTACTACTCAGTCGTGAAAGTTATCGAATGGCGTTTACAGCGCCATCACAGTGTTAACTGAAACTACTCAAAGTAGCATGCCACAATAATTGTGGCACAATTTCGAGAATAGAGTCCCTAATCGTCGCCAGTATCGTTTTCGCGGCAGATTCGACTGCGTGAAGTGGAAGGTGATTCTGCATAAAGATTATACAGTATGTCATCAAACAATAGGTATTCCAAAACATTTCTATATCCTAATTTTACAAAGTGCTAACTATTTATGATGTGATATTACTTTCAATGTCTTGTTATCGCTACTCAAGTGCTTATTTTCTAACCTCGCGAGTGAGCTGGTTTAGTTGGTTTTTATGTACTACCTTTGTATGGTACATAGACAGCTTGATCGCTGCATTCTAATGTCCCAGAATCTTATTAATTTGGAATAGCGCTCAATAATTAGGATCAAGTTTGTTTGCCTTAGTATCATTTAATAGAAATATCCAATCCTTTTCTGCAAAGTTTTGTATATTTACACTCCTATCGTAGTACTCCTTAGATTTGAATTTAGATTTGTCTAATCTTTCTGCAGTATTCAACTGTGTCTCCCTGAGTTTCACTATCAGTTCCCTTAAGTAATCCACATAGGTTTGTTCAATACTTTCTCTAATGAAGTTCAAAGGAATCCTTCCTGTTTTGACAAAAATGAACTTATGAGGACTGAACCCGGTAGACTGATGTACTGATGTATTATAGGAAAACATGGAATATTTTAGCCATGTGTCCCAATTCTTGTCCAAATTAATGTAATGTTTTAAATATTCAACTAGAACCAAGTGAACTCTCTAAACATCATTGGATTATGGGTGGAAAGCAGTCCATGTTTGATAATGACCACGTCTCCAATTTCCTGTTTGATTGTCGGAAACCCCTTTTCACTAATGTATTGTTTCTCTAGAAGCTCCCCTTGTTACCCAAGTTCTTATTTTAAAATCTGTGGAAATGAAATGCACTATGTGGTCCCTACCCCTAATTTCTGAGAATACATTTGCCAATATTGACCTTTTCATTTTCTTTGTTGGTACAGGTATATTCGTCTGAGAATCCTCATTCCAATCACTGTGAGAAAAGTCATTGTCATCATCCAAAATGAATTCGGGGAATGATTAATCTTCAAGAAAATCGATGGGGATTTCTTTCTGGACGAACACAATAATTATCAGATACCTCACGGTCGTGACTATTGCTGGTAACAAAACCTCTGAACCTCTTATCTCTCTATTATTTTTTCACTTCTGAATGGAACATGTTGAATCAATCTTGTAATCGGTTCGACTCACTACAAGATTAAACGCAAAAGTTTCAGAATCAGATGATTAAGGACAATCCCTGAATAGCTTTGGCGCTAGAATGCCCGTAGGTAAGGTCTTTATACGATGCGATACGATTCACATCGTCTGAAAGCGGCAACATTATTGAACGTGTCGAATAATTTTCGTTAATTCAAACTGTAAATAAATAATAAAAACAATAAATGATTGATCAATCTCCAGTGACTTTTTTGATCATTCCATGAGACTCCGTGGCGCAACGGTAGCGCGTCTGACTCCAGATCAGAAGGTTGCGTGTTCAAATCACGTCGGGGTCAACCAGAGAGAGATGTTTTTATTTGATTCTTTATTACACATTACAGAATGCGAATTTATTTATAAATTTCGGCGCATAATGTTTTACATGACAATCCTATTGAATTAGATTATGCTCATAGTATGTATATCTTCTTGGGACTGTTGATATATAAGTTTAGTCCTAAGTTCGCGTCTAGATCTATTTGTCAATATTAAGTTTAGTATTGTTGTGACTCAATGGAATCACAGGTAACACATAGGGAGATGCAAGACCAAGAACAAAGGCTCAATTCTTGATATTGACGGACTTGGCTTGACCATCTTGTCCTCGCGGATGCATTGTAGTTTCTCCCTTTGTGCGACGAAGGTTTTTTCGTTTCAATTATCGGGTTGCAGTGATTCCTACTTTGATGTCTTATTGGATTTAATAAATAATGCTGCACGAGTAACCATGAATTCGTCTGCACCTGAACGGCTTTCGTACCATTCTCCGACATATATACGTGTACATACACATACGCGGAAAATCTACGTTTCCAAAATATTCCTAAAAAAATTAATATTTTTCATCGACCCAGTATCCCGCGAACAAGATATTAAAACAACTTTTTCTTTGAACAGTGCATTTTACACTGTGAATAGGAATTAAGTATTCCTATAGTAGACATCTAATCTTTACTATTAACGTGTCGAGTACCGCGTTTTTTTTCTTGATCAAAAATGTTTTTTTTTTAAATATATTCCGTTTAGTTATATTCAAAAATAATTATTTCACAAAATAACTATGAATCAAAAATATTGTATATGTATTTTAAAACACATTCCATTTTTACGAAAGTTAAACTTAAAAAAATATACAGCTTTAAAGCAAAAATAAGTCTGACTATAAGTATACACAATATTATACTCCAGTAACGGGGTCACTTTTATCTTAAGGACCATTTCCATATCGCTTAAAAACGTAACATACATATAACGTCGTCAGTCTGGAAAAAATGTAGCGACGAAACGATACACTGAACGACTCCCGTTCCTGATGTTGAACATATGCCACTTCTTCTCGCCGATGCGCTCCCGATACATGTGAACCACGGCGCCGCGTGCCGACGCAACCCATTGACCCGCTCTCTGTCAAGCAGCTGTAAATATCCTGATCACCGCGTTATCCTTATTATTAAATCTTTTTTAGTGGCTACGTACCGAAAGATGGCCTCAGAAGTAGCAACGACTTACGCCTGCTCGAACGAAAAGATGACGAAAATCTATTTAAAAAAGAAAATAAGAAAAGACAAAAAAAAAGTTGGCAGCGGTGGGATTCGAACCCACGCCTCCGAAGAGACTGGTGCCTTAAACCAGCGCCTTAGACCGCTCGGCCACGCTACCGCGAGGTACGATTTTCTGATTATAATGTATATAATACGTTGCTCTTTGAAAATATAACGTACGATACAACAACAAAATTTTTTGTACTTAACAACAGCCAACAACCGAAATACAATACTATATTGTTAACGAAAAGTGCGACAATGTGCAATAACTGGGGATTTATTGTATCAAACGTTTTTCCATTGGAAGCTCACGAACGCCACGCACTCCTAACGCCACCGCATTGACGTCCGTCGTACCTAGTCACCCGCCAAAATATAGAAGTTCTAACGTATATCGCGAAATCCACAGCATTTTCGGAAACTCGCGTAATGCTGTATCCAGTTACCAGTTACGATTTTGCGTTAGCGTTACGCCTGCGGTGAGTAAGTCGTCCATATATAGCAGCGTCCTCCCCTCCCCGCCCCTCAACCTTCACCGATACACAAACGCAACCCCTGCGATACGAATATAAAGCGCACATGCCCAGCGCTCGCCACACACTTTTTCTCTCGTGCCGCGTTACTGCGTTTCCAAAGACGCCAACTCCAAATATTCGAATCATCATGCCTGGACGTCCATTATGGCAGGTAAGATATCGAAAGTGCATTACGCAGATGCATGCCAATCTATTATCTTAAATTCTGGGATACTCGGACGGGAACCCGTTCGTTATCTATTCGTGCGTGTATTGCCATTTCAGTGAGTAACTTTCATCTTCCTCATCTTGATCCTATCTGCAGACTCTTTCTCTCGCTCAGTCTCTACTAACTGGACCTTTTTACAGAATCAGTGAAGTTTAGCTTTGAGCTTTCTCATATTCTCATTTTAAATATTAAATAGCGACAATTCTTTATATCTGAATGTATTGTTTTATATATTGAAACTCAGCTTCCACAACTAGGCGCTTACCCCCCCCCCTCCCCTCCCCCTCTCTGTAAATCTATCTCTGCGCATCAATGCGCGCGTGTGCTGAGAATCATTCCCGATGATATTTTATACATCCTTTGATAATATATTGCTTTTCCTTTGAATGCATCAGTTGCGAAAACGCAATATACGAAATATATCTATGTATAAGAATTGTGCTGCGTTTAAATCTTTCATTGAATTGGCACACGGTAGCGCGAATACCTATTTTAAATTCTGAGTCAAAAGCGTGTAGGATATTTTATTTTCACAGAGTTTCTTTTGGACGATGTGTCTATTTCGGAGATGCTATATAGCATATTGAAAGTTTTCGAGATGAGCGTTACGAAAGATTCGAGGTCCCGTTTGTTTATTCAGAGATTACGGAAACGGTCAAGGCATCTTACCAGTGCCAAAATTTCGAAAATCCGACGTGAATTTTTTATGACAGTACGCCATTAAATATTTGACCATTCTTACCTTGGCTGCCTGCAAAAGTTTAGTAGTAAGTGATAACATCGATAACCCGCCATTGAAATGAAACAAAAAAAAACAGCATGTCAACAGCGTAGCTGACGCTGTCGCTCAACCATACGTAGTCACAATTTTCCTCTCGTTTTGTAGAGATAAAAATCGAAAATAACACCAAAAATATATTCAATCATGGTATTCTCAAAGACAATTTGACAAGAGATTTGTAAGCTTTGACTTTGACAACTTTCATTAAAAGTCCAACACGAAAAGTCTTGTGCGCCAAAAGACGAAAACTCCTATTTTCATGTCGCACTTATTCCCCAATTTTTCATTAAAATCGTTCTGAATCTGAAACTGAAAGGTTTATGATTAACCTTAAAGAGTGTCTTGTGAATCTTCCTAGACGAAATATCTGCTTCGTCAATGAAACTGAAGGTGTCGCTGTTCATGATCCACAGTTCCCATTCCCACAGATTCCTAAACGAAATATCTGCTTCGTCAATGAAACTGAAGGTGTCGCTGTCCATGAACCACAGTTCCCATAGACGCTTACGCGACCTTCGAGAAAGGAATGAAAGTTCAAAGAACAACAAACAGCGCGCGGTACGTCAGGATTGTGAAACATTTGCAATCTGCCAAGTTCTTCCTTACCGACGTGGCCAACATCTACCCAGCCGTTTCCACATAAAAGAATCCCAGAAGAAGAAAAATAGCAATAAGAATTAAAACTCGGCAAGAATAATAAATCGTGATCCAACCACGTGTGTTTCGTCTGTCAATCGACCAAAACTTAACCAAAGGGGCTCAAAGCATTTACAGAGAAAAATGAAAATTAGAAATTTTACATTGGCCAAGTAAAAAATACACCAATCGCAAGTCCGCGTGTCAGACAAAAAAAAAGTGACGGATAAGGGAAAGAAGATATATTCGTGCGCAGAATACATATATAATAATAATATTAAGAGTTACGAGCAACGGAGTAGCGACGATATCGTCAACGGCAATCGACTGATTTTACCTATAGAAAGGACAGTCAAACTGTGACATTACAATTGATAAGGCAATCGATACGTATGTCCATCACATATGTCGCGTATTTCCAAAACCGCCATGTCCGGACTGACTGGCACCCTTGTTGTATCCCATTTGTAAATTAACTTGTCCCTCGCTCGCGCGAAGCTGCTCCTCCGTGAAGCTCCTCTTGTTCTCCTCCGCCATTTTTGGTCCCAGCCGAGGTCCAGTGTACTCGGGATGTTTCTGGGTCTGCAAAAGACGAGCGTTATTCGCACTACTGATAAGAGTGAACATTAGATAACAGAAAAGATACTTACGACCCTCCCAAGGGCGTAAAGGCACAACGTGACTTGAGGAATGTTGCGCCTCTCGAAAAGATCGGCCGTCTGGAAGATTTCCTCTTGAGGGACTCCGTAATTCTTAATAGCAGCCTGGAATCTGTAGACAGAGTCGTGCGAGTTACGATAACAGATTATATATATAGTATATACAATGTCTATAGAAATCAAATCTCGAGATCGATCGAGGATCGATTCGTTTCTCAAAAAATCTCCAGCTTACGCACCTCTGAATATTTTCCATCAGCTGAAAGTTGGTACCCTTGGTCTGTATCTTCTTAACGGATCCAGGAGCAAGTTTATTGATCAACTGACAGAGAATAACGCCATCCTTAAGAATATCCTCGTAGTTTCCAGGCGGCAGCTTCTCGCCGAGGACGTTCTCGATCCACGTAAGGACTTCGGCCTCCTGTTCCTTGTTGCGCGGCTATATCGAATGAACGAAAAAGAAAGAGAAAAAAAAAGAAAAAAAAAAAAGACACATTTAATTCTGCGCACTTTTCAGTCCTGTACTACGTTTCAGCGGTCGCGCGCGCTTTTGATGTACGCGCGCAGCCCACTCTATTGCAGGTTATTAACGAGCAAGGTTATGTGCGATCGATCTTAATGTTGGAAACGTTAAACACGAAAATAGCTCGAGGCTCCTGGTGTTGGGTTACGAGGAGGCGTATGGATTCCAATCCGAAATAAACGATGGTTGACTTATGGTGGCTTTTACTATAGCAAATATCACGGACTAGGCGTCTCGTCTTTCGGCCTGTCGTACGCCGACCTTCGGTTCGCCCAAATCTGCCGGAGGAGATACTTTTTGGAAAATGGATATCGGTATGCAACCTTATGTAACGTTTTTCGAGCGATGGGATCTCCCAGTGTCCCATCGCGTTTCAAATTTACAAAACGTACAAGGGATAAACAAAGAGACAAACTTATGCGCACGCACTCCCTATTTACGGGGAGTTTTCGGCGCGGCACTCAAAATTAAAGCTAAAAATAAAAATCTTACGGTCTATGGGCACGTAAAAATAGTGATCGATCGCGCCCTATTCGTGCGAAGGAAGCTGAGGAAACGTATCTTCTTAAAGCTTGCAGCTGTAACACGTCCTTCACGCTAATCTTGTATTATTTTCAGAGCTTTATCTCCTCGAGAGGATGAGAGCATCTTGCTCGGCTCCCTCGTTCAAGTGGGGTGCGCAGTGTTGCCACGTCGGGCTCAAATCGCGGATTCGGGTCTTCCTAATGAATTACCGATACACTTACTTACTTGCTTGATTCGCGAGTCTCGCAGCAAGAAGAAATGAAGATGAAAGGAAAAAATATAGGAGAAATATGGCGGACGCTATCGTCCTAATTCATGCTGTGCAGATCTTAAGCCCATCGTGGAGCGTCGGACGACGTTAATGTTATTCATAATGGTTAACTGCGACCTCTTCCTGTTCTCGAGCCAAAGCGGATTATATGATTGCGTTGGAGATGCGAAAGCATTGCATAACGATATTTATGTTACGATATAAATAGAGACCGGATGTCGGAAAGGCGCGCGCCGCATCAGTCTCTTCGCGCGTAAATTTATGTCAGGACACTATATACACCTACGCGCGCTCAGTTATTTCGCATTCGGAGTGAAGAACGTTCGGAGACTATTTTTTAAATCGACGCCGATTTGATCGATTCGATGGATTTTTAGATGGGAGGTTTACCGATACGAGCGTCGCGATAAGAACAGGACGTATCGAACGTATCGGACGTACCGGTCTCCTCTGCTCCAAGTCAAAATCACGATTCTCATCCGATAAATATATTCAAAAATTAAGCTCGAGTCGTCATTGTTAAATGACAAGGTGATACAGTTAACGTATAAAAAGCGTTATCAGTGAGCGGAATACGTGTTATCGTCGCGCAACTTCGCGGCGATATTGCATGCAGGGGAACGTACCGCCATTTTCTCTCCTTTTCTTTTTCTCACCACTGAAACAACTCTATAATGGAGATGAAACTTTAGAACGACGCTGTCGACCTACTGAAGAAAGAGAGACTAACTAAGTCGGACGGCCGGCGTCGCGACGCTATATGCCGTTATCCCCTCCCAGGCTTCGACTACACACCGTTCTAAGTTGATTTTCAGTAACGAAAACGAAAAGGAAAACGAAAAGATCTTGGCATTTTGCCCATTGGGTATTCCCACACCCCCACACGACCCCCTCCTCCGCCCTGGCCGAAACTTACACTCTTGACCCCCCCCCCCTTTCATCCTCCTGCTCCAACCCTGCATGCTCCTCTCGATAAGATTTTCTTATTCTCATTATCGGTCCATCCTTTTCGCAGCATCCAGTGGCGCATTTCGATTCTCAAATTTTATCTTCCGTCCTTATTCTGCAGGCGAAACACACCGCGTCGCGCGTTTATTAAATTTGAATTTTTTTATCATAACAATGACAAGAATAAAAATGCACTGCGCCAGCAGTGTGAAATTCCGAATGGCAATGATAAATTTCTCAAGAGTTATCGCCGCGTCGCGAATAATCGGATTTTTATGTATCCCGTAGTAAAGTCTATTTCTTCGACAGAGAATGAAAGAGACTCGACAGATGTAAGTAAGGATAAGTTGGCGTCGTAATTCCTGGATCGTCGCCATTTCGAAGCACTATGAGAGCACCGCCGAGTTTAGATTTACTCGATCGGAAAGCTTCCAAGTTACGGGCCCGAACGTCTTGTCACCGAAAACTCTTTACTCAATTATCCGCATCGTTGAGCCAAAGCCGCCTATCGTCTTCGACATGTTTTTTATCTTTCATATAAGCCGTGTGGTAACGTTGATTAACATAATATTCTATAATCTAACCTAACGCGACAAAACGCATCTGTTTCATCGGCGCCATTTTGTTTTACGCAGATAGCAAAATTATAACATCTCTGTAGATCCACATTTGTTGAAATCGTTCGGCATGAACAGACACGTGCCTACTGATATTGCATATGCATATATTGTATGTAGCTGTATGGCAATTTTTTCGAAAAATTTCACTTTTGAACTTAATACCGAGTCATGACGTCATTTCCCTTCTGCCACCGTAAACACTGCTGGTACAGCAAGTCTCCAGCCCACGCGATTGGCACTGTTCAACTAAACTGTATTCTACATCATATGTAAAATTGTATACGACTTGCCGTTAACACTTTCGTCATATTCTAGTTCCTTCGCGTATGCACGTTGCAAAGAATAATCAATCTACGTTTCTCTACGACCAATTAATGTCTATATATTTTTTTTTCAGGTTGCTGGCAAACGAGAAGCCAGCCAAGAGGCCGAGGCTCAACAATGGATTGAACAGATCGTAGGAGAAAAATTTCCACAAAGTGAGTTCATTCGGCAAAGCTTCGTGAGATCGATATATTATAAATATGCGTATCCAATGTCGCGAACATAAAGAATGCGGGAGAACGAAAGGAGGGACTATTTTTCCCGATAGCTATAACCGATAACGATAACGATAAAGGGTCGTTGTACCATTAGGAATCAAAAATGAAAAAGGCAAGCCACGCGGATGGTACAGAAGATTGGTAAGAAAATTACGTGGATTGGCATTCGTTTACGCATGCGCAAAGGACGTCTCTCGGGGACTCCTTTCTGTGCCACTTCCTCTCACTTTTCACTCTTTTTAATATTATTCCAGTCCATCGTGACCCGTTTGTACAGATCAGTCCATAATTTAACATTGACCATATTTTATTATTTATTATATTCGTAAAGTCTTTGTCCGCCGACAGTACCAGGTATTAGGGGGGACTCCATTATATCTGACCAATTGTCGAATACAATGTTAATAGACACACGACATTTCGTGGCTGGCTGATAAAACAGTTAATTAACGGACGGACGAATGAACGTGGTGCTGCATTGGATCTAGGGGAAAATACCCGTGAGCTACTGCCTGCACCTGTTGCTCCTGTTAACTGATAAATTGAACGAGCGGATGCTATCCTGGTGTCAACTGTGTCTTTGACGCCTTTATGACAAGAGACTGACGTAAAATCAATATCAACAAAAAGTTTGGCTGCGACTCAATTCGAAAGATGTTCATAGAACTTAAAGTCACGTACACATCGGATATATAGCGTCAGAGAATCATTGCCTTTACAAATAACAGATCGAAATGATTCGATTCGCAGTTACGAATGTTTATCTGGGTCTTTGAATAAGACGATTAAGCACAGCATAAACAGTGCAGTATTGATTTCGTGTCAAAATTTCGAAACGTGACGGGGATGACATGTCAACGGAACAGGATACCATCACCCGCAGAAGCCACTGCCAATCGTCGATATGCAATAGGTCTACCTTAATAGGTATTACATTATTATGTTGTACATATATCCTGATATAAACGCAGTTTATTTTCAATCTCGCACCGAGACTAGGAGCGTGCACGATCCCTGTAGCGCAGGTGTTCGGCTGTGCATGCGTTAAAGTCCGTCACGTTATATATGTATATTTGAAAAAGTTGCGAAGATACGGCTGAGGTATCAGGCTAGTATCTCCTGAGCTCTGCTACAAGACATTTCCGATGGGTTTGGGAACACTAGGAAGCATCGTGAGAGTCACAGGCGCGTAGCGCATGATTATTCCTAGGCTCCTGTTTTATTTAATTTTTGTCTCAAGACGTCGACCGTTTCTCCTTCCCGTATTTACAACCGGAATTGTGCCGCAGTGGTAAGACGCGTTATCGATTTTCTGTCAACTTGTCGTATTTACGACATCTCATGGAATTTCAATGCTATCAGGAACGTATCGTCGTCCCGCATCCACGTGCTCTTATTGCCTACAAAGTTTGGAAATGCGCCGTCCCGAGCCAGGCGGCGGCGCATGTAAGTCTCTGCATTCTCACTTTGACGGAAGTCACGTGATCCACGTCCAGAGGACATCGCGAAGAGCCGGCAACGATGCAGGCTTCGCCGTGACAGTATACGTTTCCTGTCATTTGGTCCATTATCGAAGAGAACGTCTTATTATCTGCTCTGAAGTCGATGCGCTTCTGTGCGTACTTTTCGTGAAATAAAAAAAAAATTAAATACACTTCGTAAATTTTTACCTGCGTCGAACCTCCATAAGTGAATCTGGTGCAAGAAGGCCTGTCCGCTTATTTATCGTAGGATTCTCTGCTGCCATTGCCGGAAGTGTTTAATATTTCTAGATTCCAAAAACTAAATGAACTTACAATTAATCCAATCGTAAGTTATTATGGAATCGATAGCTGAATCTAAGATGTAACCTCTTTACGTGTACCTCTCGTCGGCAAATTATTCCCTAAGGAGGCGAAAGGATTTTATTCTCCTGATACTCAGGTTAGAGTACTACGCCACTATGAATAATTTCTTTGCAGTTCATTTCTTATATATGTATATATCGTGCCTACATGACGTCCACTAAAAAATTGGAAGTTACTTGTATTTTTTTTAACCGCGATGGTCACGTTGCGTTACTGCGTAACTATTACGAGGGCGTAAAGGACAGCTGATTCTCAAGCAAATAGTCCGCGACAGTTAACGATATTCTATTTTTCATTTTTACAGATGTCAGTTACGAAGATGCACTCAGGGATGGCGTACTCCTGTGCAAACTTATGAACAAACTTCAGCCTGGACTGATCTCAAAGATTAACACGTCCGGTGGCGACTACAAGATGATGGACAACCTCAATCAGTAAGTCTACTGATCTGGCAATGCTACTCTCGAAGTGGCCGACCTGTGGCAACTGTACCTTACAATTAGTTGTTCGGCATTCCGTGATGCGCTGCTCTCTTCCCGGTGCTCATATGCGTCAGACTCGTCTTACACCAGGAAACCATCAGCGGTAGAAAGTATTCGGATAGCCAGGCCAGACGCGACGCGCGCATGCGCGTTCGTTACTACGAAGAGCTCAGAGCACTTCTGTCGCCCTAATCGTCGACCAGGACACGCAGCGTATCGTCTTCGTGCAAACATTCCAGGCCTCGTCGTTGCGCTCTCTTCGTGTTTAGACGAATAAATGAAGTTTCTCATTCTCTACGCGCCGGAAAAGAATCTCAGTGCAAATTAAACTGCGCAACAGTCGGTATAAGATTGAACGTTGAAAACTTGAGGATCGGACGACTTTATTAGTACAACTGCTCGCTAATTACTAACAAGACAATGAGAGCGCCTCGCCGTCTCACGATACAGCCCAGGGTATCAGTCGCAGACAGGAGCTACCTATGTCCTTCGCGGCGATCACGATTATATCGAAGGATTCTTTGTTCCGTTCTTACTGCAAGCGTCATTTATTCGACAATGGCAATTAGGTCTATAAATACTAGAAGTGCAAACGGGAAAACACACTATGCACTGACATATATTATTCTTCTAAATATTCGCTCCCAATTCTCTTCGTGGCATAAACTATACGTAATTTCCATAGATTTCAAAAAGCCTGCATCAAGTACGGAGTCCCGGACGTCGATCTTTTTCAAGCTGTGGATCTGATGGAGCGCAAAAACATTGCCCAAGTAACAAACACGATTTTCGCTATTGGTCGAACCGTAAGTATATTTTCATTTTATTTAAATCGTCCATTTCTTTTTATTTTTATGGCTGTCATTTTTTTTTACAACGAGGGTTTTTCTAAACTGTTAATGCTGAGCTATCTGATGCCGGAAGCTCGCTTGATCCAAACTAACATGATGTTGGCATTTGATCGGTATCACCCAGAGACAACGCTGCTTACATTTGTTCTTCATTGTTTCCGGAGCCTTCGCGGCCATAAACGACCGGACGGATTTACGTCCAATTTTCTCACGTCTGATTTTGACCTTTGTATACAGGCGTACCGACATCCAGAATGGCGTGGACCCTGGCTTGGGCCAAGACCCGCAGAAGAGAACAAGCGGGCATTTACCGAAGAACAATTAAGGGCTGGTGAAGGTCTTATCGGGCTGCAAGCGGGTAGTAACAAGGGAGCCACTCAGGCGGGTCAGAGTTTCGGAGCCACGAGAAAAATATTATTGGGAAAATAGTGAAATCGTACACGTATCTTTAAAACTTATTAATATACTTAATCTCTTCTGTAAATTGACTTCAGTGTCCCTTGGCTTTCTTTTGTATTGCAGAGATTCTCACTACCCGCTCTGTCTCATCTTGACCAAATATATTCAACGTTAAATTAAATTGTTCACCGTTTCCAATAGACCATAGCATATTTTCCTGTGTAATGTCCAAAAATCTCTTATTCTTCAGGTACATTAATACTGTAACGTATTTTCTTAACTCAATACCGACAGAATAAGTCCGAGAGTTAACCTACGTCACCTTCGGCCGTCCACCCTTGTCCCCTGTTGATCTTTTTCGGAACGCGCAAATTCAAGAAACCCAACCGTAGATTCTGATCTTGGGGTTTGCGTAAATTCAACAAAAGCAACGGGATGCACGAACGGACTTCACGGATTCAGCTGATCAGAATAAATCTCTGGTCTGATAAGAATTCATCACGGATTCAGCTAATCCGTGAAGGCCGAAAACTGCATCCAGAAAACATCAGGTGGACAGTGCACAAAAGTGTACAGCACTGCACCTCTGAAACACACGCAGAAAATCGGTAGGATTTTCTGAATCTCGCGAAAACCATATAAAAGCGAGAGCTTTCTGCACCGTATAGAAAACAGCTGGAGAAACTATCAAAAAATCGAAAGATCCTCCACGGCCGCTTCTCTCCTGAGCAACAGCTGGACCCAACAACCATAAATCGGTTCAGGGGATTCCCCCTAGTCTGAACCGTATCAAAAGATCTTATGTCTGTCTCCTCCACAGCCCTTCGTCTCTCTCCAGGGGGGCGCCACTGTCTCACCCAGGCCTCCTGCCGGTCGGTGGAGACGTCTCCGTCGGGTACACCCTCCTCTGCCGGTCAAATCGGTACGTCGAGACTCGATCTCTCTAGGGCAGATTCGAGCACTTCGACTAAACAATAACGAATCTTCCAAGAGCATTGGCGTAAGTGTAAAAGTCAATCCGACAGCGTAGCTTCTGATCAAGATGGCGACTCGATGGGAACCACGGAAAGCGAGAACGTTATCTGAATCGATAGCTGGAGTCGCCTTGTGACTCGCGAGGCGAAAAATGGCGTCACAATACACAACGGATAAGTATTGTGTATCCACGAAACTAGATATTTACAAATATTTCCGTATAAAGAGTGTTTACTTACTTCATGAGAGACATAATGTATATGTATACGTATTCCACGCATCCGTTACACAGTTTCTACACCGTGAACTTCTACAAGGATCAGGCGAACATCCCGAAGGTACAGTCAAATTCAAATCTGAAACGAAGACACTTACTTGCGTCAGAGATTTTCAATAAATTGCTCTTGCGCTTTAAATATTTTCTTGTCAATCGCGCGGATAATGAGTGGCTAATACAGACTGCACAAGCGTCGTCATGCGAGACGACGTCAACGTCAACGTCACCGTGTCGTCTTCGTTCTTATCGTGGTCGTTAGCGAACGTGGGGCAGGCCAGTTCTTTGGGACCCTCCGGATCCGGAGAGTATAAGAAGTCGTTCGATGCTGCTGCCCAGTTCAACTTTAGGTTCAGCAGCACCGAGCAGCTCCTGATGATGCCTCTTTACTTTTGATGATCTCCTTTTAAAAGGGGAGCGTTGCGGAGTGGCCGCTCTGCGCATCGATGCGCCCCACTATTCTTTAGGCTTTCGTGGCTTTGGACAACCGCATCGGCAGGAATTTCAACTGCGTGTGTACGACGTATACAGTTGGGCACAAGAGCCTTGTGTAATTTAACGTAAGTCACGTACAGCAGTACAACAATGGAGAATGGAATGTGTATGATTTGATATTGTTATCGTTCAAAGACGAAAAAGTATTTACGAGAGAAAATAGACTTACTCGTCTAGGTATGATATATTTTAATGCGTTTGGCACAATGCTTTTCGTTGGTATTAATGATAGTAAGCAGAGTCGTAAATAATCCTCTCTTTTATGGACTTGCAATTAGTATTGAACATGTTTGAATTAATAATGTATTCTAATATGATTAACCAGTTAGCTGTGTTTGACGAGTATACTCGTCATGGTGAAATGGCAGTATTTCGCGCAAACACAGGTAACTGGTTGATATAAATTTTTTGGTATTTTGTATTAAAAAATAAAAAAAAAAAAATATTTTTCACGTATTTTGACCCCGACGTGATTTGAACACGCAACCTTCTGATCTGGAGTTTTTTATTTATTTTTTTTATTTATTCAGTCTAAATATATACAAGTATTAATATTCGACAGCCAAAAATAAACAATAAAAAGCTTTACATTATTTGCTAATTACGCCCATATATGTCTGAATACTTTCAGCCCTCCATACATACCCTTCATCCATACACAGTTAAGAATGTTTATTCCTATTACATTTTATTTTTTGTTTTTGGTCCGCAATTCCACATAACTTTGTGACGAATTACCGACGGGTCATACCTGCTCCATTGTAATGAATTTTGTCAATAGATCGCGCAAATATCGTTTTCCCAATCCCTGCGCTGTGGAGTCATCTTCCTTGGAAGATATCCTGGCTCGTCTCTTTTGACTAACAACCGTCTAAGGTCACGTGTGTCGTAACTTATATACGTTATCCTAAAAGTTAATCTTATCCGAGTGTTGTAATCGATTACCAGGCAACAGGGCCCAGGAATTCGATCACTAAAAGGAAAATACGTGATCATAAAGTATTATCAAAAAGGAGAGCCACATGTGCAACGAGAGTACCAGTGTGTATTGACGACGCTAAATAGCCAATCCTGACTTTTCACTCACCATTTACGATCGCCACGTGGGATCTCTTGCACGAAGAATACCGAATCAAGATAAGCTCTTAAATTATACTTATTATATGGCCGTATATTTTTTTTTCCTGTAAAATATGTGAAATATTATGAAAGTATGAATGTGAATGAATGTGAAGTTGTATAAATGTAAGAACTTTGTCGTTTTGTCGAAATTCAAAAATTACAATTTAGTTATTTTGATTGATTTATGGACTAATGTTTTTTTTTATATATAACAAGACAAATTAAGTAATTTGTTGCGAGTCCTGAGTAATAGAATTCGTTACAAATTGGACTACGTGATATCTGTCCCAATAGGGATTGGAAGACGGTGTAAAAAAGAAATTAAAATCACCCTATCGGTTTATCTTAAGTTTAAAACTTAGGCTTAAATCTAATGTCTAGTAGGACCGGAAGGCGGTAAGGCGATATTGCCTTCTTCTCCGTCGAATACCTGAGTTGGTGTTGCTGTTATGTTGTTCTGCCTTTTCTTTTTATTTCTTGGGTTCTTCCCCTCGTTTGTTAGCCGTTGCTTTAGCCCTGATATGTGTTTTGCATCGGCTTTTAGCCGATTTGCTCCTACTGCCTCCCTTTTGTTTAGGTGGTGATTAACATCGGATAGTAATTTGTTGATCGCGTGTGTCGTCGAGTGTTTGTATCTGAAACCGAATTGGTTATCAGGTAAAAGGCCATTAGTCTTGGCATGACTAAGTATGGCGTCATTAATTACCATCTCGTACACCTTGCTAAAGCAAGAGGTGAGGCTTACTGGTCTATAGCTCGAAGGATCTTCTGGAGATTTCCCTTTCTTCGGTAATGGTTTGACTTTTGCCGTTTTCCACATTTCCGGAAAATAACTGTTGTTCAAGGCGTTGTTGAACACTATGGTTATTTGATTTATTATTCTCTTCGGCAGATGTTTCAATATTATCGATGATATGCAGTCCATTACGCTTGATGTTTTGTTTGGTAAATTACTCAGGATTCTTTGTATAGACTCCGGAGTGCTAAAGTACTTTTCGTTTTCGCTGATGGGCTTCGGCGTTATCGATGGATTCTCGTCGTCTCCACCGCTGTGTTCAATGAGTTCCTGTACTCGTTGTAGAATGTCGTGACTCTGTTATCAACGATTTCTTTTAACCTTGATCCGTTGTTTAAATATCTTGGGGAGTTGATGCTTTCGTAAAATGCTCCCAGTACATTAAGTTTGTCCATTGTATCTGTGAACATTAGCTTGTTGTCTACCAACGGAATGTTATTTCTATTTGTGTTGTCTAAGATCTTGTTATTTGCCGCTACCTGCATCGAGCTGATCTCCTGATGATTACTCGGCTTGAATAATTTTTTGACTGTTGGTAGAAATTGATCCGGATCTTTGAAATTAATCTTTTTGGCGTAGATATTTAGCCAATTCTTCTCTTCTTTTGCCATTATTTCCAGTTTGATTAGTTTTTTGATTCCCTTGATACCGACCTTTAATTCTCTAGTATAATTTTTCCTGACAGTGAGGTTCTTCAGGGTTCTTCAGTTCTTCTTCGCATCCTTTGTAACTCGCTGGGTGTCCAGTTTCGTTACAGTTTGCACATCTGAGGCTGTCTTTTTCACTCTCCTTTGGGATTTTGCACTCCTGCGGTGGACGTGTTAAACCGCATTTGACACACCTGGTTGAGTAGCTCCTGAACCGTTGTCTTGTAGCATCTCAAAGCTGTTATTGGTTGGCGTTTCTTTTGGTTCCGGCGATGCTGCTGTTCTACCTCGCTTACGTGCAATCTGCCATCCCTCGTTTTCCTGAGTGGCTTCGTCGTTAAATAAAATCATGGGAGGATTATTCTCCTGTTGTCTATTATCGTTGGTCGCACACGAATTTGCTAGGTTAGGTCGCACATTGTGCTTCACCTGTCTGCCTTCGTCTTTCAAAAGTTTTTTGTATTCCCTGTCAATCAGGTCCGTCAGATTTACCTTTCCAATTTTTATTGTCTTGTTCCTTTCGTCCCCTGGGGTGGTTTCACCTTTCCTTTTATTTGGTCGTTGGGGGTGACCCGCTCCACGTGGCGAGACCATAAATTTTTTAGGTTAGCCCAAAGGGCCCAGCACTATTTCTTGTATTTCTTCAGTCGCGCACAATTAAACGGAACCAAATGGTTCAAAATGATGGGGTGGTAGACGAGCCTGACCCGAATAACTGGTTTTTTAATATTATTTTTGCCAAAAAAAAAAAAATTTTTGACTTGACCCCGACGTGATTTGAACACGCAACCTTCTGATCTGGAGTCAGACGCGCTACCGTTGCGCCACGGAGTCTTAGTACATGTCTTGTGTTAGATAGAGAATAACAAAAACGTGAATAAAATGTCTCAGAAATTATGTTATGTGGCACTCGTGTGACAATAGGACGTAATGTAAAACGTATTACAACATTTTAATGGCTAATTGTCGTAGCTGAAATGTCACGTTAGATCTATTAACATATTTCCGGCGACTGCTTAAAGCTTATATTATAGGCAAAAAAAATTTGACAACTGAGCAAAAAAAATTTGACAAAAATTTGATTCTTTCAACTTGCAATTGAAAGAATCAAAAGTAAATGAGCATAAAAGATGTACAACGAAAGATGTAAAATAAAGCTCACGACGAGGATGGGATTCGAACCCACGCGTGCAGAGCACATTGGATTAGCAGTCCAACGCCTTAACCACTCGGCCACCTCGTCCTGTCTGTACATTTTCTCCATAAAGTTTTATTAGAATTCTTTAACTTTTATTTCAATTGTAATCTACGAACATAATACAAATAATTTAAACTGAGGGAATATTTAATTCGCATTGTCTCGAAATTTATTTCATACTGATACATGACATTTAGAAACGTCTTGAGAGTAGCTACGAGGCGCGTACGGTAAACATAAATTACAATAATATTAACCGTTCGTTGATTACAGAATAATACGAAGACGGAAACACTGAAATATTCTCAGTACCCAGTTGCATTTTGGATTCAAGTATATCTAAGATATTCCGATGGCAACTAAAATAGCGTTTGGAAGGGTCATATTCTTATGACTTTTAACGTAATCGAGTCCCATGAACAAGAGACGTAAATAACAAGTTCTTTGACAGAGATTCTTTTCCAAAGTGAAGATCAGCACACATTCTACAAGAGTTACAATTATTTCGACACCACTTTCGTAATAATTAACCCAGAACTAAAAGAGTAATCCGACCCACAAATTTCTACGTGAATGTAAAAAGAAAATGCGAAAAATTTCGGGTCGGATTACTCTTCCAATTTTGGGTTAATAATTGTATCGTTGACAACAACATGCTACAAAGTCAGCGCGTGAGTACGAACGCCGGCCCAGCATGGCCCTTGAGTCTTATTGGAAGGGACCTCTAAAAGTGTTTTCTTCGATTATTGCTGCTTACAAAGAAAAGGATCTTCGGTACAAAAAGAGTAGATATACAAAGTGTTAAGCTACCGATGTTATAAAGCAACGTATAAGTAAAGGCAATCAGAACAATAAAATACCGCAATAAATCGCGGTATCAAATCAAGAAACAAGGAGCTCTACCATACCGAGCGACTGTGAGGCAGTAACGACGGCGCTCAGTCGAACTGAGTTCGTCATGGAAGCGTGTCGTCCGTGCCTATTGTCTCTCCGGTGATAAGATAGAGTTCAATGGAGTCTGGCGAAGTCATGATAAGTGGAATTGGCACATCTCATTGGAGGAGGCAACTATAAGGAAAGGAAGGAAGGATGATAAGTGGAGTTACATGCATACGTGCTGGCGCATGTCTACATTAGGGACATTAGGGATGCAGCCATAAGGAAAGGAAGGAAAGAAAGCATACACATGTATATGTACACAATATGTGCTGATACCAGCTGATACGTGACTGTACACTAAAGTTACACGCGTAACAAATATTTTTATTTGGCCGTGAGATTGAAAGCCATGCGTGCGAATAATATGTTGAAGCAACTAAAACCATTGGGTAATCATCGTCATTGTTGCCATCATCGATCACGCAATCGTCTAAATGAGTATTAGATTGCACGATCATTTGTATTTCTCGAAACGTCAACTTACCAGGAGATTGTAATATGTATATTGGTGTCAGTGTTCGGTAACGGTTGAGGTCACAGCAACCGTATGACGCGTATATAATTATTTGATAATTGTAGCATTGCTTGAGCAATGACCATGTTCGTGTTGAGTAATGTCGCTTAGCCGATAGCAAATAAAATTATGCTCGTGATATACTACGGAGCTTGGAAAGCGGGTCCAACGTTACCATCGCCACATCATGGATCGGAAAACGGCTGTTAAATATATTCCTGTTTACGACTCGGACGTTCGAGAATACCTATCGAACGAATTCACTCGATTAACAAGTATGTAAGCCTAATACAGTTATGCATTTTTTTTCACTCTGTCATATAGAGTCGCGTACTGTGCTGACAGCATTCAATTATTCTACTATATTATAGATGAATGTTACCTGGATCATGCTGGAGCGACACTCTACTCAAAAACACAGATTAACAAGGTAGTTAATGATCTAAATTCCGCGGTTTATGGAAATCCACACTCTGCTGGTTCTGCGTCAAGCAGTAATGTACATGATATCATTGAACGAACCAGATTTAGGTAATTACGAAGAGAGCAACATCATTTAAAACTCTCTCAATTGATGCTTTCTAATTCTATTTAGGATCCTCAAGCACTTTCACACTTCCGCTAAGGAGTACGATGTGATCTTTACCTCAGGTGCTACTGCTTCTTTGAAAACAGTAGCTGAGACATTTAATTTCAAGAATAGCAGAGATGAGAAATCAGGATACTTTGTGTATGCTCAAGACAATCACACTTCGGTCCTTGGTATGCGAGAAGTGGTTAAAAGAAATGGTGCTACGGTAATTAGTCTCGATCGTGATAAACTCCTAAAAATATTTAGTGAAGATCACTGTGTTTCGAAGAAAAACCTTGATGAAGCAGACAATAATTCTCTTTTTGTATACTCTGCGCAATGCAATTTCTCTGGATTCAAATGTCCATTGAGTTGGATCGAAGCTGTTGAAAATGGTATCTTAAACAAGACAATATTTGGAGAGAGTGCCAATAACACGAGATGGTATACACTCCTGGACGCCGCATCTTTTGCTGCTACCAATGATTTAGATTTGTCAATCTATAAGCCAGACTTTGTATGTCTCTCCTTTTATAAGATGTTTGGTTATCCAACTGGAATTGGTGCTTTGTTAGTTAAGAATTCCAGCGCAAGAGTATTAGAAAAAGTGTACTATGGTGGCGGTACTGTAGAAATCTCTCTGAGTTCTAACAATTTTCACGTGAAACGTCGCGTGCTGCACGAAAGGTAACACTGCATGTCTAAAATATAATGAAAATACTGCGAGTACCTTGTATGAAGAAAGAACATATTTTTCTTGCAGATTTGAAGACGGTACAATTCCATTTCTCGCTATCGTGTCTCTGCAATATGGATTCGATGAATTGTCCAGGATACCCCAAAAAGTGATATCGCAACACGTCTTCTCCCTGGCGCAGTATCTTTATTCTATGCTGGCGAGTCTACGGCATTCAAACGGAAGAGCAGCAGTTATGCTTTACGCCGATACTCAATATAACGATTGCGATAACACGATACAAGGTGGAATCGTTTCGTTTAATCTCGTGCGCTCAAACGGCAGCTACATCGGCTACATGCAAGTTTTACATATGGCCGCATTATACAATATTCATTTGAGAACGGGTTGCTTTTGCAATCCGGGAGCGTGTCAGCGACATTTGCGTCTTTCAAACGAAGAGGTTTTAAAAAATTACGACGCTGGCTACATCTGTGGTGGGAAGAGCGATCTCATAGACGGAAAGCCGACTGGAGCGATCAGAGTCTCCTTTGGCTACATGTCAACTGTCCAGGATGTTCAAAAACTTCTCGTTATGATCGATCAGTGCTTTCTTGAGAAAAATTTGACTTACACCAAATTCTCGAAAGATACTCAAAAAACGAGAGATATCGTAACAGCAAGTGAACTCTTGAACCCACGAACTGATTCACTGCCGAGACTTGTGCAACTGTTTATATATCCTGTTAAATCATGCGCGGCCTTCGAAGTGCTGGACTCCTGGACGATTACTCCGCAGGGATTACAATATGATAGAGAATGGATGATTGTCACCGCGTCCGGAGCCTCCTATACGCAAAAACATCAAAGCGCGCTCTGTCTTATCAAACCGTGTATCAAGGAAGAAGAGAACGCTCTGGAGTTGCATTATCCTGGTAAGAGATTCTAAAATATTGAATCTGAAACGTGGGGTATCGCGTATTCGACTGTGCCTGATAGGAAAGAACAATTGTATCGAGGAATCGATTTCTGACTGAATCACACGAATCGCCATAGCAATGATTAGCGTCGAATCGTTTCAGGTATGCCGCTTATACGCGTACCGTTGAGATATTCTTTTGTTAACGATGCCTGTCTCGATAAACCGATGTGTCATAGCAGAGTATGCGGTCATGGAGTCAACGGTACGGATTGCGGTTCGGAAGTTGCTGAGTGGTTGAGTCTAGCCCTACGTCGTCCGGGACTTAGGCTTATACGAAAATGGCGAGAAACAAATGGTATAAAACTGAAATCCAATAAGTGTAAGCTATTTGAAAAATTTCGTCGATCGTATTACTACATACAGTTTTGTATCGTCACTTGGATACAGAGAACGAGAGAATCGAAAGCGGTGACAGTTTGACTTTATCCTTTTCGAGCCAGTCTCAGTACTTATTGATAAACAGAGAAAGCGTAAAATGGCTGGCAAACCGGATCCCTAGCGATTCTGACTGTAACGTAGAAACGCTTCAGCAGCGATTTAGAGGAAATTTTATTATCTCTTGTGAAAGTCCATTTCAAGAGTGCGAACCGAAGCAAATTTGTATAGTAGGAAACAATGAGTTTAAGGTAAGCTTTTGAGAATTTTTTAATATGGCGGCAATAACCGGTGACTCTGTCTCTAGGTGAAAGGACCGTGCACAAGATGCCAGATGATATGCGTCGACCAAACAACAAGTCGCAAGACTGTAGAGCCATTGCGAACGTTGGCGAAAGAATTTAAAGGAAAAATTTCTTTCGGAGTATATCTCGACGCAAGCAAATTTCAAACTAACGTCGATGCTGTAGTCCAAATCGGAGATCCGATTTATTTCTTATAATACATTGCATTTCGTTTGCTACAATTCAGACGAAACTTGCGGAGTCTCTTTTTCAGGATATGGCACAATCAATTGGCTGCTGTCCTTCAATCTTCTTAATCGGCATACCATGGGAAACATCTTTCGCAAGATCAGACACTGCCTCGAAGTCGGGAAATGCCATCGTCTGGAGTTTTGAGTAAACCAATTCATCGTTGATTTTTACTTCGAACGAAGCTGATAACGGAAGGGAATTGAATCTTCAAAAAATTTATTTTTTCTAATTTCAATATCTATATACGCCAAATTGCAATCAATGCGAATAAAAATTACAATTTTCTGGACATAAGTGATTACGTATAGGTACATATTTCATATACACACGCATACCTTGCCTTCCCTCGGTACCCGATATCTTAACATTTGGCACGGCTTTCTTAAGCAGCGTCGCCAACTCAATAAACTGTGTCCTGTGACCGCACGATCCGCTGTAAGAACAACATTTATCGGATCGCTCATGCGTTCGTCTTCGTATGAACTACGTGATTGTCGTTAGCCAAAGAAAATTATTAATATTATTATTTTTGTGTAGTGTGCCTAAGGTATTCCCATGACGAAAGCGAGAAATGAAGTGTAGAAACTCACCAATACTCAACGTCTATCCGTACGTCAGACATGTTTGCTATTGTACCGGTAGCACGTCCTGGTGGCGAACATCGGTACCACAGTCCACGAGATCTTGAGTGATCTTGAGATTCGCACTGATTGTGAGTGATGCAGATCATTAGAGATTTTCTCGGATCGTTCACTGGCACTGACTGGCACGGATAACAGTGGAAGATCAGGGTTAATAAGGATCACTGCATTCTTCGCAACCTGTCACAACTGGTCACGAAGCTTCGCGACAGCTAGCAATACATAAATATACTCGAAGGGACAGCAAGGATGCACAGAATACACAGAATTAAAGGCGTAACTCAACGTATCAGTTTAGCGTACACGATGTTGGAAATGTCAAAAGAGCAGCAAATCATCGCTAAACATTGCTTTAACCTCTGTCGTTTACAACCCATTTTGCGGATAAACACGCAGGTCAGTACAGCTTACTTTTAACATTCGAAAACTTGCAAGACATTCAAACAGATTCTGTGATCGAACTTAACCTAAAATAGTATAAGTTCATCGTATGTGGAATAAAAGTAGTATCTTACATTGGTAACTCTGTCGTTATTTATATGTCGTAGGTAATGTACCTGCACTGCCGTAAGTGCAATTCCCAATGCGCGCCATTTTTTTTTAACCAGCCACCTGTCGCATTGACGACATTTCCAGACAGTTCGCGAACGGACGACTCGAGTGACGTACATACGTGACGTCGCTGTCAAACTGACTGTAGTGCTGGAGACATTTAATTTATAGTCATAAAACTCACTTTGAAGGAGTGCACAATATTGAAGGCTGAGGTATCGAGAGGACTGTCTGTTTCACACGAATCTATACGAAAGATTAAAGTTGTAATCACGAGATACCGGTAGAAAGAAGCCAACAGGTGTCAAACCAACTATAGTAAAGGCGTCGTTCAGCCAGATAATGGAATATGATTATTTGATCAAATTCTTGGCGCTTGGGGATTCTGGCGTGGGCAAAACTAGTTTTCTTTACCAATATACTGATGGAACTTTCAATTCTCGTTTCATCTCAACTGTTGGTATCGACTTCAGAGAAAAGAGAGTGGTAAGATACGTTTGCAAAATATGTTAGTTAAATATCCATTAAACAAATATGATGTTGCTTGTTACAATTTAATGTAGGTTTATCAAACTGTAAATGGTAGAAGTCAACGGATACATCTACAACTGTGGGATACTGCTGGCCAAGAGCGGTAAAGTACATTTCATGTGATCCTGTTAGTTTAGAGTTGACCCGTATGTCTTAAAGATACAACCCAATAAAGTAATATGATTTTACAGATTTCGAAGTTTAACTACAGCCTTTTATCGAGATTCAATGGGATTTCTGCTCATGTTCGACTTGACCAATGAACAATCATTTTTGGAAGTGAGAAACTGGCTGGATCAATTGAGGGTACTGATACAATTCACAAGGAAGTACTCTTTTCTAAAGTATAATCGACACTGGCATCAGATTAAACACAATGAGGAAGCATTGAAAGAATTTTGACTAAAATTTTAGCTACAGCTTCACCGAGGAAGCAAATATTGAAAATAAATACGTAGACGCGTAATGGATATGTGAAATTAATTTTGCATTTGATTTGGATGCTTGTAGATTTCGTTGCAAGCATTAACGCATAAAAGGAGTCCTGTTATGGATATCTACATGTATCACATTTTTATCCTCTGATATGCTCCTTGACTTTATGTGCAGACTCACGCGTACTGCGAAGATCCGGATATAATTCTTTGCGGCAATAAATCGGATCTTGAGGACAGACGCGTAATTGGAGAACGAAAAGCGCGAGAACTGGCAGAAAAGTACGGGTAAGTGCGTTACTGCTCCATGTAGTAACTAATTGTAAGTCGGAACAGGGCAATCCGACGAAAGCAAAGATGGGTTATTAACCTATGGCATTTGCTAAGCTATTGGATGAGCTGAAAGTCCAAAATTTGGTGTCATATTTCCAGATTGGTCTACCTGGAGACTAGCGCTGCGACGGGACAAAATGTCGCTAGAGCGATTGAAATCCTGCTGGATCGCGTGATGCGCAGGATGGAAATGACCGTGGACAAATCCGTGTTACCTCATCAAAGGATTTTAAAGTATCACGGTAGCCAGCAGGAGCAAATTCCAACTAAAGGAAACTGCTATTGCTGACACGCAAGAGTAGTCGTACGCTAAGAAGATGCACAAGTTGACTTCTGGCGACTGCCGATTGTTGATGCCGCAATCTCTCCTGAACGTGCAGACTTTCGAATATCATTGTGTTCCACGTCATCTCTATTCGCGTGCATATTGAACCTTTGTATCATTCCACTACCAATCGACAATCAGTCATAAGATTCCTCCAAAATGTCCTCCTAGGTCACATCCATTTCTTCCCTGTAAATGTAATAACGTAATACGAAGGGGCACGTTCTGATATCTTCTGCTCTGGTAATTCTCGCGTAGCTGTGAGTACCTTATCACACGAACGTGCCTGAATAAATGATGATGCAAAGATCATCAGGACTCTACGAGTTCTATCGATGGATCTTGAGATGTAAATGATACCAAAAAATCATAAGCGAAGCGTGCTCACGAAGGAATAGTTAGTCCGAGTAGTCATCGGTTTTACGAAAACACGAAGCTTATGAAAAGCTCCTCGCAACTACTACTGTTCCTATCGTTCCTCGATGCATGACTTTCGCGTAAGTCAAAAAGCATTATTGCACAATTCACGATCAGGAAACGTAATCCCGAGCACATGCCGATAATATGTACAATCAGACCAAGTAAAAATATCTCGAGCTGAATCGTTTGCACTCCGTATTCGTTCGTGGCTGTTCGTATTTCACTTCTGACGCGTTCACGTTGCAGTTGGCGATCAAGAAATTTTATCAATTGAGAGATTTACATTTACACAGAAAACTGTGACATTTGTGTGCTCTATCGTGTCTTCCTTTCTCCCCTACCCTGCGGCGCTGCCCCACCGAGACGCACATCACTACCGTTAATTAGGTGCCGATGGCACTGCTATACGATGATTAAAAATCGATAAAATAAATATTTGGTGAGAAACAATGAAAATAAATCTTAATACCTGTAACCGAGTCTAATGCGCGTCTGTTGATCAGCTTCGATCGGCGATGTTGTGCTTTCTTAGATTGATCGTATAATTCGGGATCTGAATTCTTAAAAATGAATTAAAAAATGAAATAGCTTGCGATCATTGGTCAAAGAGAAAAGTAAATCAATACGTGACAAAAGTGTCATATTCCAAGGATTTTAGCATACAAGGATGTGCACTGAATCTGATAAAATCCCATAAAAGAAAAGGTCATAATTCGAGTCGCATATTTTTATTATCATATTAAGGAGTACCTACGCTAACCGTACATATACATACATTATCTATCTATATACAATATTTAAAAACTTTTTACAGTAGAAAGATTAACGTTTGGCAACGGAGAATCGAATAATTGTTGGCAGGAATGTCTTTCCTCGTAAGAAATCCCTTATTCTGAGGGATTAGCTGGTCCACGAGTCTTGCCTATCGAAATAGCAAATAACCAATAAACAGTCGATATCGACACGCGGATCGCGTGCCTTATAAGAGAAATAAGAAAAATTAAGAACAAAATTATGATCGACCAATTGGATAGAAATTTTGTAGGGATCGTCAACTTGGTAGATCGATAGGTAAACTGATTTCGAATCAGGGAGTACAGAGAGGGAAAATATGAATTTGACATTAGCTGTGTTACGTATGGAGCTGCGTAGTCCGCACGGAGCCGATTGTCGATAGAGGAGACGGAATAGCGCCGATAAAGCTGGGACAGGGCATAGAAACTAAATTGGAAGATGCGTTGTCAGCAGGTCGATCTGCACTCTGCAGAGAGAAGTGCCGGTAGGTCATGAACTCTGGAGGATTAATAGGAAGTGGCTGTTCTCGTTTTAAAGCGGCTCTTTGTTTTTTCATTTTCATGTAGCCAAGAACAGAGACGAGTACGACAAAGACTACGAAGCCCATGCAGCTACCGACGATGAGACCAAGTCGTCGAGTGAGTATACTAGCAAGCCCACCCCTGTCGGACGTGTTGCCGTCCCCGATGAAAGAGTTGGGCGCGTCGAGCGTCCTTACCTCGGTGCACTTACTCATAGGCGAGTTCACCATGAGAGGCAGTGGCCCATCGTGACTGGTCTCGAGCGGTTCTTCCTGCGAGCCATTTGACAGCCACGAGTTGGCCTCGTCGAGAACTTGAGTTCCCCAGCTGCCAAGACCCAAAACGCAGATCAGGTATCGAGTATCTGGCGCAAGCTTGTTCAGTCTTACCGAGCGGGCCTTTGGGGTCAGCAGCTTTCCTCTGACCTGAAGCAGTTTTGAAAGAAAACTTTGATTTTTTTTTTTTTATTTCGCCAGGAAGTGTATCTGGTGTCCCAAGCTAATACTTAAAATTTGGTCGAAGTGTCTTTACAAGTCGATTCTGCAGCTTTGGCAAATTCGTGTGTTATCTTTATTGTCTTCATTCGTTACTTCCTGTAATCTTTATTGTTAATATTTATAATAACGTCAAGGACGCACCTCGTCAACGTTATCGAGAGCGTGATAAGCCACTTGATATCCGTAAAGTCCTGAGTGATTACGGCTCTGCCAAGAGACCAGGACGGAGAATGGTTGGATGTCCTGGATAGCAAGTTTGAGGACGAGAGGTGCCGAGCAGAAGGCATGTGGGTCCAGGTCGAGAAAGACGAGGCCACGAAGTTCTGGAGGCTGCTCGCAACGCAAAGAGCCAACACTTGGCTCCACGTCGATCTGACGACTCTTGCCGTCGGCGACGTTCGTCTCGACGGCTGCTTCTTCCGACCATCCGGTTGTTCGAAGACGAGCTCGAGCGCCGCGACGGTTCACGGCGCCCACTAGTTTCTGATGATCTCGTAGCCACTCCCATAGCTCCTGGGATTCGCAGCCACAGTGTAATGGATTTTCTGCGGTTCAGAGAATAAAGCTTAGAAAGAGCTTGAGATAAGATTAAGATAGGTTATATAAAATTGTGACTGACCTTCCGCACGAAGACTTCGTATTTGCGTTTCGAGCGGACGAAACGCGTTTAGCGGCAAATTCTCGAGATAATTTCGGCTAAGATCGAGGAGTCGAAGTTTCTTCAAAGGCCTGAATGCCTCGCTAGAAACAGCATTGATCCAATTTCCGTAGAGATGAAGTTCCACGAGGCTGATCAAATTCTTAAAGGTGATTTTCCCAATAACACCGATCTGGTTGTACGAGAGATCAAGAATCTGAAGAGACTTCAGGTCGGAGGGAAATTCCTCAAGATCCTTGAGTCGATTGCGCGTCAGGTTGAGAAGCCGAAGACGTTCCATGCCCTGGAGCCGCTCCATTGGAAGAATCTCGAGGCTATTACTGCCAAGATGAAGAGTCAGAAGATGTGGCAGACTGCGAAAGGCGCTCGGTGATATCCTGAGAATGGAGTTTTGCCTGAGGTAGAGATGAAGAAGACCCGGGAAGGGTTCGAAGTCACGGGAAGTGAGGATACTCAAATTCGTCTCTGAGATGTGTATCTCCTGAAGGTTTGGATAAGTCGGCTCGTTCGGCGGAAGTTGATGAATCCTCAGCAAAGGGTTTCTCGTAAGATTGAGCCAGCTGAGGTTCGGAAGATTCTGTCCGGTGAGTGCAAACGCTGGGATCTGCTGGAACTTGTTGTCCGCGATGTCGAGCCTGGACAACATCCTCGAGTGACCGAAAAAGTTATCCGGTAGCGCAGTCAGGTGATTCCCGCTGAGATAGAGCGACTGGAGCCGCGAGAGATTGGCCGAGGCGAAGCCGGACATCATCTCGAGATGATTGCGCGATATATCGAGCTCCCGAAGAAACGGAAGCTCCCCAAGGCGCGAAACCTCGACGCTCCTGATGTGATTGTCACTCAACGAGAGCAGCTCCAGGCTGAGGGCAGGCGGGAGCGCAGCATACGGGATCTCGGTGATCTTGTTCTCCTCCAGGCGCAACTCGCGCAATGATTCCAAACCCACGAGGAGGTCATCGGGCAAGGTCACCAGGCGGTTGCGTGCCAGTCGGAGGTGGGTCAGCCCTTTGCACGGGCGCAGGAGTTCGTTTGGAAGTGGAGCGGATATCCCGGAATCCTCGGCGAACAGCTCCTCGAGGGCAGGCAGTCCGGCTAAAGAGTTCTGGTCCAGGTGACCCAGGTCGTTTCCTGAAAGTCCAAGGATCTGGAGCCGCGGTAGCCGAATCAGACCCAAGGCCGAGCCACGAATTCGATTATCCTGAAGATTCAGCTCCAGAAGTGCCTCGAGATTGTCCAAAGCTCCGAGTTCAATTCCTTCGATCGAGCAATTGCGTAAGTAGAGTCTCTCGATGGGCAGTCCTTCGAGAAAGATGGCTCCGTGCAGAGTGGTAAATCGATTATTCGACAATTCCAGGACTCGTAGCTTCTTCAGGGCGTCGAGAGCGTAGGGCTCGATGTGCTCGAGGCCATTGTCCCGCAGATGAAGCTCCTCCAGCTGATGCAGATCAGAGAAAGTTCGTGCCGTCACGCGGTTCAATCGATTGATGCTCAGCTCAAGAAATTTGAGGGCCTGCATAGGCCTAAAGGCCCCATCCTCAATTCGAGATATCGTGTTGTTCGTTAGGTAAAGACGCTCGACAAGAAGAAGATCGCGAAAAAGCGGCGCCTGAAGACGCGTCAGTCGGTTGTGCCCGAGCCACATTATACGCACCGACGTCTGACCACGCAGCGAGTCGTTGTGCAGCACCGATAAGGCGTTGCTGTCGAGCTGAATCGAGACGAGCGAACTACCGGCGCCATCATCTTGATCATCATCCTCCGAAGAGGACGTGACGTCGATCGACGAGGATGAGGATGGCGCCGACGAGGAAGGGAAAAGGGAAGTAAGATCGAAGATGTCGGCCAGGACGACGAGGAGGTTCCCCTGGAGGTTCACGTGCTGAAGACTCCGAAGAGAACGAAGCGCACCGGTCTCCATGTAGGTGATCGCGTTGTTCTGAAGATGAAGCTCGAGAAGGGAGGCCAGCGGCGAGAAGACGCCTCGCTTGACCTCGGCAATCTGATTGTCCTGGAGTCGCAGCTCTCGAAGTTGACGAAGACCGGAAAACGTTCCTGGCTCGAGCTCCCGTATTTCGTTGCCGTCGAGCGAGAGGGAAGAAAGATTTTCGCAATTTTTCAAAAACTCCCGCGGCACCTTCTCGATGTAATTGTTGCTCAGATGAAGCTGACTGAGTCGAGTCAGAGTAGCGAGGGCCCTAGCGTCGACGCGTCTTATCGCATTTTGCTGGATATCGAGGACCGTCAGTCCGATACTCCCGACGAAAGCCTCCCCCGGGATCTCGAGGATATTATTCTCAGCGAGATAAAGCTCCTGCAGTTCCGGTAGACGAGCAAACGTACCGGCGATGTAGTGCACGTGATTGTGGCTCAATTCGATCGTCCGAAGCCGGACGTTTCCGCGGAACGTTCCTGGCTCGAAGTATACTATTTTGTTGTGGCTCAGGTCCAGCGATTCGAGTTCCTTGAGGGAGACAAAGGCGCTTCCGTGAATGCTCTCGATCGAATTGAAATACAGAGATAGGCTGTGAAGAAGGGGAAAAGCTCTGAAGCAATCACTCTGAAGCTTTTCGAAGTCGTTGCTGCTCAGATCGAGGACCAGGAGAGATCCAAGAAGGGAGTACTCGTCATCCGGGAGATCAGAGATCTCGTTCCAGGCAAGTCGAAGGGAGGCGAGACTCTCGAGTCGCCGGAGCGGAGCCACCGGGAAGCTTCGAAGCTTGTTTTCCCCAAGGTCAAGCTCGCTCAAGCTGTCCTCCAGTCCAGCAAAGGCGTACTCCGAGATTTTACCAATCTTGTTACCCTTCAGGCTCAGTTTAATCAGCTTCAATCCGTAAAAGCAGTAGGACGAAAGCTCCTGCATCAGGTTACCCTCGAGATCGAGAACGGCCAACCTGCGCAACTCGGCCAGAGACTTTTGAGGAACGTGAAGAAGCCGTCCGGAGACAATCGCCAAGGACTCCAGGCTATCCTCAAGATTCGCAAAGGCCATCTCTCCGATCCTCTGAATAGACGATTGGGAGATTTGCAAGTGCCTGATCCGGGTGCCTACGGGGAACATCGCTTTGCGCAGCTCTAGGATACTTTTATCCGGCTCGTAGATGCTCAGCGACTGGACGACCGTTGGTCCATTGACACCTGCAACAGCATCGTCGCGCACTGTGACGATCGGGAGCAGCTCCCTTTTGCTGTCGACGGACTTACCGTTACCGACCGCGTCTTCGACGACGCCGCTCCGCTGCTGCACCGCCAATAAGGTCGACCTCAGACTCTCCTCCGTCGCACCAGCGCACTCAAGAAAGAGGCCGTCCTCGAAATTGTAACACGGGCAACCCGGCATGGTTTCCGAGGGGGGACATTCAGCCGTCCGCGCCAGGCTGATCAGTTTCGTTACGAGGAGGCAAGTAGCTGCGATTATTTTCACCGGATAGCATCGCGATCCTCCGCCGCCTCTTCTTCGTCTCTTCCTGCCTAGGATATCAGGCATGGACCACTCTTCCGTCATCCTCTCATCATATTCCGTGCCTTCTTCGGTGGATTCCTGAAACGAAGAGATTTAACAATTTTAGCATCGCATCTCTGTATGCATATCGCTTGGACTGTGAAGCACGAGGCGTTTACAATTTGAGGTTATGGAACAAAGAGGCTCAAGCATGAGCACTCATCCGTTTTTCTACTGATCAAAATCCGAGAGATGCATTGAACGTAAATGATACGGTAAATCATATAGAGACGCAAGGAACATGAGTGGAGTTATTGGACCTGGGAAGCTGTGAGCAAAGTATGCAAAGTCAGTACGCAAAGGGGAGGAGTGAAGAGATGAGGACTATGGGAAGATTGATCGGCCACCTAGGACGCTGCTAGTTTACTACTTTTACCACCGGATATCGATTTTCACTACACGCTGTCTCGAATTTCCTAGGTGTAAGTCATATGCCTGTTAATAATATACATTATATAATCGGATGACGAATTTAACAATCGTTCGTCAAACCATATGAAATCCAGTATTAGTCGTGTTAAAAAAAAATTTGGATTTAAAAAAAAAACAATTGCCATCTATCGTCAATTTGCATCGGTCCATTTGATTCTCCGAGCAATTTAGCAGCAGTCGTGCCACATGAAATATTTTGACGACGCACTCGTACGAATATTTTAGGGAAATCCCTAATCGCCGACCACAATGGAGAACATCGTCTCCGTCTTTATGACATGTCAACCAAATTAGAATTACATGTCACACGTACGTTATCAATGAGATTTTTTCAGACGAAAAAGAAGCCTTTATAAATCGAAGAACGTCGCTTTTTCGTTGGTCCAACGATCATTCTTTTTTTTCCGTGCAAAAATAATTGAACGAAAGCAGCGTTTACCTCCTGAATATTGAGAAATGCATAAGAATTGCTGATTCGATAGCGTAATAATAATGTAATTTATTAGCTATGAGGACAGAGTGTTCTTGCGATTAACAACTGATGGATGCGAAAGGATTCGTTTGAATGAGTGGCGTAAAATCGTAGAGTCGTAGAATTGTAGAATATTGTGTTTAACGGGTTCGATAGGTTGGATGCTGGACCCTGGATGCTGGATGTTTTGGATGGACTTGATGCAGTGGATCGAGTGATGAGGGGTTCTGCACGCGTTCTGCACGCCCATCGACAGAACATCGTGAGGGGAGAGAGAGAGAGAGAGAGAAAAAGAGAGAGAGAGAGAGAGAGAGAGAGGAGAGAGACAGTAATGGACGCGCGTCATCCGCAGACGTAGAGAAACCAGGAGGCTGATTCTGAGTCGGCCTACGTCAATGCTCCTCCTTTTTCTCGCTCCCTTCCCTGTTCATCGCTAGCGCCTCTTAATCGGTCTGAGTACCTTCGAAAAGTTCCCTTTTTCAAAGTTCGACCTTTCAGGTAATATCGTTACTTAAAGAGCATCTTGTTACGTTACATTATCATTGAAATAGGACTGACGCAATATAACATTCTCGATCGTTTAAAGTCACTCAAACTCACGATACTGATAAACGTTAGAAGCCGCGATTGATATGGCCTTCTACGTCGTCCTTAGTCTACAATTTTCAGAAAAAAGTTACAATTGATTGTTAAATTTTATTTCCTTAGGACTTTTTGATTCATAAAATAATTCCTCGCTAATTCGTCACTTTTAATCCTCGTAATATTCAAAATTACTTAACAAATTATCATCTGACACCTGCTATAAATCATAGGAGTGAAATCGGTCAAATTCGAGTTTGCAGTAAAATTCCGAGTTTAATATTTATTGGAGAGACCATCTTCCCGTGAGCTTCAATGTAATGGAGTCCCCTAACCTCAAAATCAGTGAAACTTTCGATAGTCGTACACGCATTAGCACAGTTCCGTTATCACAGAGTTTCGTCGTTTGACAGTTCAGTTCCAGATGATCATGGCAGGTCAAAGGTTTGACGAGGGTGAGAAACGATGAGGGTAGCAACTGTAGCAGAGAGGCCAGTATTTAAATCGTTAAAAATATTAGCAATTTTACCCTTCAAAGAACGAGCAAATTTTTCAAAAACCTCTACGATTTTTGACTTGGAACATTAATACGTACATATACACAGGGTGAGTTATCCTAAAGACAGAATCTGGGAGGAACCTCCCAGACGGTATTAGGCACGCTGTTCTCCAAACAGATTACCAGTACCCTACAGGCAAGGAGTCCGAAACTCTCGTGTGGATCAGTATGTCAATGCCCTGACATGTTTGTAGTGAAATGTCAAGAACACTTTGCCCGTAGGTGCGTGTAATCAGATTGGAGAGAATAGCGCACCCAGTACATAGGGAGGCTCCTCCCAGATTCGAAATCTAGGATAACTCACCCTGTACAAAACGGATACTGTCAGAAGAGTACGACACCCCGATGTAGAGTAGAAAAATCAGCGACCGGTTTCCAATGGTTAATACCGATCTTGTCTAATTCTAAAATAGAATTTCAATCAGTTTCTTACCGGTCGAACGATACGAGAGGTCAGCGGGAGTCGGCTGATACGACGGTTACATGACACGTGACGACTTCAGTTTCAGCCTCTGATGTGCTAATATTGCTTGAACTTGAGACTCCTGCCCGGTCGACCCCAACACACGTGATTTTCAGCTTGGGCTTAGAACGACAGGTACGTCCTACTGATCCGTTTCCTCTATTTTCCTCTGTTCCTTGTCGTCTTGTCAAATCTTCTTTTCCCATGGCGTCTCATTGTATTCGAGCGGCCTATCGACTCACAATTTTTATTCTATTTACCCTGAAAATTAAAAAATCCAGTCCAGCTATCGTTTCACTTCTGTACATCACTATAGTTCCAGCCGATTGACACGCTCTGAAAAATGTCAAGCTCGGCACAGTCATTTAATTTCGGTTAGACGGTCGGAACTGGTGACAGGCACACGCGAGACACGGGACACGACTGACTCGGGAGGATAAAATAGTCTGCGACATGACGCGTCAACACAACGGAAACCGAAACTTCGTTGATCCTTTTCTGTAACGTGTAGTTTAATGCCTTCCCTTAGATTCGAATTCGAAACTCTCTGGTCTTATGAGAATAGCTTAGAAGCGCATGAGAATAATTCAGAGCTTGCTCGATTTGCTTCTGTACAAAATTAATTTGTCTGCAATGAGAAAAACCACGCCGATAGGATACGCAGCGCGTCGCTCATTTGTTTATCATTCCCATTCAAAGATCTTATTGTTAGACATTGCAGTCGTTGTCCGGTTGACACCCGACTGCAAGACCGATTCTGCAAAACGAACCAGCGGAAACGAACCGAATCGAGTCGAGCCGAATATAGCCGAGCTAAGCCGAACCAATACGAAATAATGCGAAGGGACACGAGCCCACCGAGCTATGAGCTTGTATCCTGCAACGGAAAGTGAGCAGACGACTCCCCATTCTCTCTCTCTCTCCCTCTCTCTCTCTCTCTCTCTCTCTCTCTCTCTCTCTCTCTCTCTCTCTCTCTCTCTCTCTCT
>JARQSW010000580.1:1206159-1233530 GCA_030142375.1 Calameuta pallipes | reverse complement strand
TAACCTAACTTTAACCTAACTTTAACCTAACTTTAACCTAACTTTAACCTAACTTTAACCTAACTTTAACCTAACTTTAACCTAACTTTAACCTAACTTTAACCTAACTTTAACCTAACTTTAACCTAACTTTAACCTAACTTTAACCTAACTTTAACCTAACTTTAACCTAACTTTAACCTAACTTTAACCTAACTTTAACCTAACTTTAACCTAACTTTAACCTAACTTTAACCTAACTTAAGATGAGATGAGATGAGATTTTTAACCTACGTCAGGTTCTCTAACCTAGACACCTCTTGGGTGACGTGGAAGCCCGCAGGTTGCCGTTGTTTATACCTTTATTATAATAAAATAATAAATTAATATGATATACTTACTCTTCAACCTGTTTATCTCATTTGCAAAAACACATTTTTTTTTGTAAAAATAGCGTGCTCTCCACAGAAGGTCTCGAACCACAGACCTGTCCCTTCGTAACCGAGTACCCTAGCCAGGCGCCAGAAACACCTATTTGTTTTAGTTTCTTCGAAACTTGTATTTCTAAAATTTGATCTTTTATTCAACTGCTTATTATTATCATATCGCTTACTTTACATGTAAACAGAATAATATGAAGATGTACACCAGTTAAGAACTTTCACGCCAACCTTCTCCATGTGGACCAACAATTACCGACAGATATAATGCTCATTTCCATATTGGCTTCTCAAAATTATTAATTCCAGATAATGAAGTGAGCTAATTATTTTCCTCATAGTAAATCTTATTAATTTTAAATGTGCGTTTGAACTTAAGATTGCAAAGAAAAAATATTCAGACAATATCTGATGAGCAGCTTCGTTGGAAGGGTTGCTGTGGGAACCAGCGGAAACAGTAACAGCAACAGCAGACCCCTCAACGTGGGAGGACCCGCAGACCGGAGACGCTCACCACGCCGGTTGCGCGGCGAAGAAATCGCCTCGCACGAACGGACGTTTAAAATATCAGTTGATTCTGTCATAGATAAAATGTTAAAAAAAAAAAAAAAAAAAAAAAAATAATTTCGAAATCACGGAATGCATGAATGGATTTTTATTTTTTTCTTGAAAATATTAATAAATAAAAATTGTAAGAAAAAAAAAAAAAAAAAAAAAAGACGTCAAAACGATCGAGAAAGGCTCCAAGTTGTTTGAAAGCTTTTCTCAATCATGTCGGCGTTTTGTGTGGATGCTCGGAGTTCAGAGAGTGAGGGTTCGATTCAAGTGACCTTTTTTTGTATATATTTTATAAACTTAAAATAAAGTTTCGACAACCGAGCAAGGTTAACAGAGAGGAAACTTCAAAAGTGTTTGTAGTAAAATGAAAAAAAAATGGGAAGAGGAGTCTTTCATGGGGAATCGAACCCGTAACCGTCAGCGTTGTAACGCGATAGGCTACCGACTCAGCCATGATGCTCGTTTCATACTGATTTAAATTTATGACAGACATTGAATTATAATATCTCAAAATTTCTCTTCGAACTTTTCTTGGTCGTTTCGGCGTTTCATTTACCTACCAACGAGTTTCGCCATTCATTTTTTAATGTTCATTTTCGGCATGACAAGAGGTAAAGAGTGAAAACCAATATTTCTATGCATTTTTTATAATTTTAAAATTTATTTGAATATACAAATTTGTTTGCGCACTACGTCCATACAAATGTTCAGGGCTCGATTGGACGAAAGACCTTGCTGCCCCACCTGCTTGTCGAGAACGGTTTGCGAGGGGCGGCAACTTTTTCCCCACCACCGAGCAATCCATTCGTGTTCACGCTGACTGTAATACCGGCTGGAACGATGATCATGACCCGCGCGCTACAGCAGAATCTGCAACGTCGACAGAGGCGATGATCACGAAATCCTACTCCCGGACTCGCCGCTACGATTTAGCGCCATGCTTTTGGTATCGCCTAAAACCGGAGCGTTGTGCATCTCCCTACTCATCTCTGGAATTGAGTTCGTCACAAGCTTGTGACGTATGCGACAATGTTCGATATAGTTCAGGAATCCGACTGTAGAGGGTATACGTTTTAGTAATATCGAAACCCGCGATTATTCAAACGGCAAATATAGGATATGTTGAATCGAAAATATTATTAAAGGGAGATTCAGTTTTAAAAGGATAACTCTGAAAGAATCTATATATATAAATGGTAACGTTATACTTATTTAATAAATGATGTTATAAATCTTATAAATGATGTTGTTTTAGTTATGAATACTAGAACTGTATTTCCTTTGTTACTTAAAAAGTGCCTAGCCTAGTTATGTTTATTTAGAACTTTTTACTTACGTTAAGAGTGTTCGGTGCCGGCAAGTCAAGTGCCAATGATTGAAATGGAAACGGTTGGCTCTTTCTTCGAAGAAGCGACAAAAATTGTCGTAATCACAAAATTATGTCGCGTTAAACGTAGTTCGGATCCATTCAGTGCCATTTATTAAAAGCTATACTTTTATTTGAATCGATTTCTACATTCTTAAGCGTAATTATTCTGTTTTAACTATAGTCCTCAAACTTCCTTTTAAGCCTGCATGTAAAATATTACATCTTCTAGGAATATTCGGTCCAAATTTTATATGTAGGCCTAATCGATATTTTGGAAACAAAGCAGAAATACTGGAATTTACACTTGCGGACGTAAAACATCAATAGAAAGTGGAAGCACGTATGTCAATTGACATAACTATGCTGCATACACTTGAAACGGTGATTACGCCTTTTATATTTAGATGCATTACGAAATGACTTTCCAATCGTCAGAATTACTTGTGCTACGTGTCCCACGTTTCGCCATGGAAAACTACTCCTGTCCCTATCAGAAGAAAACGTTCAAAATTTCGAGCAGACCTCCTCTACGGGTCTAAACGACGCTTACTGCGCAAGAGCAAGCTCACCTATGAAATTAGGCATCGTATGACTCATTATTCATATTTTCAAGAGGAGGTAGAAGATATATCTATAACATTCACCGAACGCTTCAGCACATTTCCTTGCAGATGTCGTCAATTGCAGTTGTCCTCTAACAATCCACTAGATCAAGCTATTCCTCTCTATGTAACCTCAAAGTCGTGCTTTCATCATTTTTTCATCAGCTTAAAGATAATTAAATTTACCGGCATTTAACACCGTTCAACTTTGCCTCCTCAAGTATATAATACTTTACTCTGAAAATTAAAGAAAAAAAATTTGTTGAAGTTAAAAAAAAGAAGATTAATAGCGAGTCTTGAACTGGCCACAGTAAAATTGCAAATCCAATGCGTGTAACCACTATGTCGAACTGCTCGCCGGCAGCGAGACGATGCTCTTTAAGTTAATTTTACGTACGAAACCCACATCAGTTTTTCCTCTTATCGTCTTCTGGAAGTTTGCTAGAGAACAAGTGGAATTGACGTCTGCAAGGAAATGTGCTGAAGGTCTCATTGGTCACATTATTGCAACTTCAAGTCTGATTATCTCGTAATTTTTATATGTGATATAGAAAAATGAAGAAACAAATATTTTTTATAATTTGCCTTCGGATTCTTTGGAATGCATTGGTACTGCTCCACTGCGTTTTATATCGAGCATATGTATATCACCCGGGGCTCCAAACTATAATTTAATCTGGACGTCGGAAATCTACCTTTCACTGAATAAATGTCCCGGAACTGTGCTTTCTACAGGTATATGCAAAGGTCCCCAAACAACTTCATTCTAAGTGCATATTACAGCTTAATTGTTGAAGTGAAGTTTAAAATTTGAAGACCCGGTTTCTGTTTCACATATTAAGTATGAAATATCCGTATATTTGACTGAATGTCCTCAAACAATACGTTAAAAGTATAATTGACATAACTCTTTGAAAATACAATATATTCAATTAATAATTTACTATATTTACTTATGAGTTTATTCCACCCTAATTTGAACGATAAAAAATATTGGTCCTCAAATCGTACTTTATATATATATATATATCATATGTATATGCAAATGGTAAAACGTACACTGCGAAAAATGGTTTCGATATACGTCATAAATATTATAACAATGAAGTCTATAACGCAAAATCTTAGCTATAAAAAATGAAAACAATTAAAAAGTGGTACGACGTTACAATAAAATTAGGAAGGATGGACGACATCGGTAATAATATTTATAACAATAATAGAGAAATTGGCTCTAGCATGAGAAGTATGAAGAAATTATACAACGGCCAATAATTAATGCTTTCCCACGAGTACATGGAATAACATACAGCAATGAAGTTGACATATGATTAAGATGAAAAAAAAAGTCTAATTCCTATCAAGTACCACATTATATCTAACGTTAAGCCTTCGCTCTCTCGTGATCTGTGAATGTTAATAAAAATGCGAGACAGCCAAGAAATATTCCCAAAGCAGTGGGGCTGAAGTTCCTACTGTTGACAGACGATGTCGCTGAGGTCGACGTCATAGACGCATCAAAGCTTTTGCCATCGTACGACGTCGTTAAATTCGTTATTTCTTTTATCCAATCGACGTAAAGACGTATATCCATATAAAGTGAAGGAATCGAAATGGACGAACAGTTTTTCCTCATTGAAATAGCAGTCAGTCCGTTTCCACAAATTGGAGCAGCTCCAGCTCCAGCTCCAGCTCCAGTATCAGCCTGCAACGCGATTAACGATAACGCACAATCGATGTGTCACAAAAACATCTAATTAATCAATATATTATATAAAGAATGGATAATTACCAGACACGTATTTCCATTATCATCAGCGTGCTTAGCACACATCACGCCTTTGGCATTTCTAGATTGCTCGTAATAAATAGCTCCGCACACGTCACGCTGCATAATGCCGACGCTCCCGTCCGACGGAGCGTCGTCGTTGCTTTGGTTATTCTGTTAAAGGCAAATAAATCATTGTTTCGACCTCGTGAGACAAAAAGAAAAAACTCAATTATGTAATTCCTCGTGTAACAATATTTAAGTAACGTTACACTTACAGGACTGCCAACCTTCCAACCAGCCACGCTACATTCCGCAGAATGTACGGGTACGTCCGCGTTTCGGAGACGTACAGCCGAGACTATTAAATCGTCCAAGAAAAGTGATGACTTGAGCTAGAAATAGATAGAAATTACGTAACAATAATAATAAATAACACGCTGTTAATACCATATAATTAATATCTGCAACGAAGGATAACGTCGTATGTAAAGATAATAAATTATTACCTGCAGCAGAGCAACGTCATTCTCCGTCGTCGTCTCGTTGTCGTAATACTTATGGACGTATATTTTAAGTACTTCGTTCCTCTCCGAGAATTCGAAAGACCCGCCTAATCGAACGTCACCGGCACGAACGTTCATATTTTTCGATGATAACGATTTCTCGGACCTGTCCAATTATAGTTGTAAACTCTTATCGTTAATGTAAACGACGATATCGGTGACTTAAATGACTAATCTTACTCTTCACTTACAGAGCACACTTACGAGCACATACAGTGGGCGGCAGTGAGAATCCAATCCTTGTGAATAATATTCCCGGAGCACACGTGTTTCTCTGTGAGGTCTTTGATGGAAACCTGTGAGAAATAAATAAATAGTCTTGTCAATTTTCATATTTATCCAATCAAGAATGACAAATATTAGGACTTTATTGAGTACCCGATAGCACGTGGTTCTGAGACCAAATGTCTCTGCTATCTGAACATGCGCGAGAGTAAGGTGCTCGTATAATAACATGTTCTGCTTAACTATAGTTTGCACCATTTGACATTACCATGAGTTGACTGTATCAAATTGATTTTATCACGAAGAAGTATAGGGGGGGGGGTGGGGGGCGAGTGCTGCGTAGCCTCTTTGCCATTGGTCAATCTGTATCGGGGTAGGTAAGTAGGTAAGTAGGTCTTTTTAGCTGCTTATCGATCGTCGAATCGATTACGATTATGGAATGAAATCTTCTTTTTTTTTTGAATTGTGCACATATTTAAGACAACAACAAAAATACTGCTTTTAATTTTACAGCATAGCGCAGGGTTGTGATAAACTTGTACTCGGTACTCGGTTTCACGTGTGACTCACGCTACGGGTGGCTGGCTGCTGGATGAGTCATTGATTATAAATGATAAAGTCAGTTATCAACTTTTGAGAGTCTGATAAAGTCTATAATAATAATAATAACGGTAAACTATTACAAAGGTTGGCGCAGGAACTTTTTATTTCCTTAAATGCCCTTTTCTACTTTTATATATTTATAATTACGTGCATGCTTTAGGACTCTTACGGGTGGATATTTTGTTTTAACATTAGTACGAATGAGCCGTCTGCTCGTAAGGGCGAAAAAGTTGGTCAACGACGTTTGTATTGATTTGATCGGATCGATAACAATGATAAACCGTATGATACGGATGATAGTGATAATAATAATGATAATGTACGAAGGTCACGCACGTGAATATATGTACGTTCTGCGAAATTACTGTTAATAACGTGAATTCCTAAGTATCGTGGTTTCGATGACGATACCTGCTGTGGAAATTGTTCTGCGATGGCCTCCATTAATTTAGGTGATTCGCTATTAAAAGATTTTTTCAAAATTTCACTATTATCGTTTCTCATGCCCGACGTTACGTTAGCCATTAGAAAGGTTGAATGTCTCGTTTCATTATCTCTAGCCGAGTGAGTCCTCGAGATCGCGAATGGCTCGTCGAATTTTGACGCGATGGTGATTTTCGTAACTGAAAGTTTTGGGGGCAGAAACACGTGGAAGAGCACCACGTGGATCGCGTAAATAGCCGTCAAGCACAGAAGACTGTGTTCTCTTCTATTGCCTTCATGATCACTCATTTCCGGTTTGGCAAAATTTTTCCAATTCGATTCGATCTATTGTTTGGATTAAACGGAATTTTTTAATTCTGACGTCACCTATCGTGCACGATCCACATAGATATTATTTTCGACGTTGCTCCGATCGAACATTTATCAATAAATAATTATTCGCGATCGGATTCACGATTTTTCTCAAACTCGAATGATTCACTGGTACCGATTTTAGAAAAAGCTAATCGGAACGCTTCGTTTCACAATTAACATCACTTTCACTCTCATGCTATTATTTAACACACAATTCACCATTATTATTCTTATCTTTCACGACGAGTGTATCGCTAGAGGTGAAGTAAGAGAAAAGTATTATTTCAATTCCAATCGATATTCTTCGTGTTCGTAAACCACATATATTTTTTAGGGTTATATGCTTATGGTATTTTTGAAAAATTAACACTCTCACGAATTATTCGCTAATTATATTAATGCTTAACTATAGATATATTTATGATGGGTAACTCGTTCCATTCGTTCGACGAGTCTAACACTGGTATTGACTTTGCGACTGGTCGTGCGTGATGCCGATGTATCACTGAGTTTTCGTTATAAAGATGGACGCGTGCGTTGCCAGTCGGGGTTCTGCCCAGTTGAGTCTGTTACAATGCGATAACACGTTTGGTTACAGGTAACAGCGATCTTATCAGAAATTAAAATTCGATCATTATTTTAGGTACGAAAGCTATCGATATCTATTGTCAATCGGCATTTGACTTACAGGTTATTACTGATCGAACCAGATCAACCAGATCGACCAGATCGACCAGATCAATTTCGGAAAAACCAGAACATATCTATTTTTAACGATTTCGGAATATGTGACTGTAGCTTTGTAATTTTGATTACATGTATTCGTTAGTAACTAAACGTAACGTGCTGCACGAAATTCCCAGAAGTAAAATATTCTCGATTTATTATTATTATTATTTTAAATTACACGCCACTTCCTAGGGGTACTTGTTACCACTAGGTTTACACATAAGAGGCGAGGCTCCTGTTATCGATTACCTGGGATAATTTTTCCATCCTTCCCTGATGCTTTTTAAACCCAATTCCATTTCTTACAGCTGCGCTTGAGTTTGTCCGCTATGTAGGATGGTGTTGCGAGATTGAAGAAAAAAAGAAAAGTCAAACGTACGTCGGCTATCGGGTTACGCGATGAACTGCAGTCAGTTTCTTTTTAGGAAGTGTGTCAAAGTTTTAATAGTGACGTAATCGGCTCGAAGAACAGAAAAGTTAACGCGTTCGTTTCGCGTCTTTCGTCCTAGTCACGTCGCATCGTGTAACGAGGACGCGAGTGAATTTCGAAAAATTCATCAGCCCGAAGGCTTTCGGGATGGGCCCTTGAAAATTGGCGAATGAATAATCGTTTTTTATCTCCGCGTGACGTCACTGTGCATTATGCCAGCGATGCGCTGTGGCGATTCGCCATAATGCTTCGATCGGATCATCAAAATCATCGTTGAAATAATCTGCATGTAAGACGCGCACCTTGGTGTCTCGTTATAATGACAGTTCACACGATGCAATTATTATTACAGTTGGGGTTTAAGATAATTACGGATGACAAGAGAGGGAACTGTTTCCTCTTAATGTATTATTGCGGAACGGGTCTACCATTCGATATGATTTTATTAATTATTCTTATTATAGACGATTCATGAGGGTTCGGTATACGTTAATATTTTTTTAGGTAGGGTTGTACAACCTTTTTCTCATATGTATCATATATGTATAGTTGAAATGTAGCTGGTGTCCCCGGTTACGTCATCTTGCCATTTTAGATTTAGTATTTATCGTACATGTCGCACGTGTAGATACTCGAGGCCCACTGGTTTTTGATTATATTCAAAGCCTTGGAAACAGCTGATAATGACGTCTCCCGCCGTTTTTACTATATTTTACTTTTTCTTTCCCGAGCCACGCGCTACTTCATTTTACACAGGAGCATTGATTGCGCAAAAACGTTGCATGGTCATAGACGCCGTATCCAAGGAGCGCACGTCATTTGGTATCCTCGTTGCATCACAAAATACAACAACACTTTATTTCAGAAGATACGACCATATAGCACAGTAGGAGTCAGCCAGGAGATGCTCCGCTCGGTTCGGGTTCTCCGGATCGAATACCGTAGCAGCTCAAATAACTTTCGACATGTACACTTCGAAACATGGAATAAAAATAGGTATGACAATAGGAGATGAAATCAGGCACTGCATCCTCATTAAGACGCGATAGCATAAGTGATGATAATGCGTGCCAGAGTTTATAAATTTTCGTTCGCCTCTCCTGCACACTATCCTCGTGTCTACATAGAGATTAAATGGGCAGGTTAACTTCAGGTATTAAGTTTGTCCTGAATAATAATGATGAGAACAATTTGAATTTTTATCTGTTCCTCGACACTTGAAACGCCTTTGATCCAGTTGCCAATAAATTGTCTTCTTCAAAACTGACAGCCGTCGTTATGTCCGAGCGACGCATTCAATCTTGTCCCTGTATATATTTTTAAGTCGCGGATTTTAATTATTTTCATGTATTATTGTCTCTCTCTTGCGATTCCTGGCATTCGCCACTTCTTCCGGTCTCCGTTCTCTCTCTCTCTCTCTCTCTCTCTCTCTCTCTCTCTCTCTCTCTCTCTCTCAACTAATTTGCGTGTGGCGCCGAACAACTGTGTTATATTAGTTATGCCACTCCTGAGCCGTGTGCACGTATCCGGTCCCACTATCGGATGAATTGAGCATTCCGATCCTTTACGGTCTCTATTGGGATTTCTCATATAAAGGACTGTTCCCAAGTCTTTAAAGATATTTTTCGAGCTGCAACGATCGAACCCTGACGCTAGACCGTCGATGCGAGACATCGAAATGAATATTGGACAAATGTGCTCGATCTTCCTCCTACCGGTACCGCAATGTACCAAAGATCTTTTCTGATTTATAGTTTTCCCTACTGCCGTTGGCAATCACTACGGCTACTAATTCTTGGTTACTTCCGGAGGCGTTTTTATTATAATCTGTTATGGGAGGAGAGCAAGGAAGCTTGTCTTTCTTCATGCAAATGGTCTGTAGTTGTTAAGGAGCTTGCTCTATGGTCTTATAAAAATGTTCTACCTCTCTTTCTGCACCTGTGTAGCTAGACGTAGGAGTATACGAAGCAAGATCATATGTTGCCATCGAATATATGGCAGATATAGGGCTCTGTAAGAGTTTTAAAAATAAATTGCAATCAATCAATCTCTCTCTCTTCCGTCTCTCTTCCGTCTCTCTTCCGTCTCTCTTCCGTCTCTCTCTAGCACTATATGAAATGTTTTATTATTATTTTTAAGAAGCTACAAAATCTTACAGACTGTATACTGAAAGTGGGGGTTTGCTTATCTGATCCTAAACATTAAAGCCAACAGAGTGATCGAAAGATATTTATACTGAACGATTAAATATCATTTACACGCAGACCTTCGGCAGCCACGCGAAGGTAGTTCATATATTATTTCTATAGGATCTTCAGGATCAATATTTTCCGCCATGGTTATAGTTATAGCTATTAAGTAATAAATAATAGATGTATATGTATGTTACATTTTTTTTTACAATATATTACCTTTACTTGACAAAGCAGGATAGTGGAGCTGTTTAATGAATAACGGAATAAAAAAGGAAAATGAACTGACAGATTTATTTATCTTCACTTCGGCGAATTTATTGATTAATTTAAATATTCATTGATTATTTCGAGGAATTGAGTTTACTGAAAAAGCGGACATACCATTCTAGGTATCTTGTTAAGTGTGTCACGTATATGAAAAACATCGATAATTTCTTCTGGCAATATATCTAGCTGGTTGTTGCTCTACATTATATATTGTATATATTTATACATACATATATATGTATGTATATATATATGTATATTGTTGATTTATGTCATAATTTATTTTGAGGTTAATAATTACACGTTACACGTGGTAACGTAATTATATTGAATTGCTTAATTTGAGACTGTCAAATGGCGGAGACGTTCTTAATTATTTAACGTGCAGTATTAATTAACCCTTTGAACCCGACTGGCGTCGCTGCTGCGACATATTCCTGGTATAAAATGATTCTACGAGTTCATAAGGTCAATAAAGAGTATAAATGAAATATCAATCTTTCGTTAACTAGTATACCCATGTAAAAGTATCGTGTCGATGATAACGAATTATCCATTTGATAAGCTAAATTCAAGTTGTAAAATACTTTGATAATTTCTTGAGAAATATAAGTTTTTACGTCGATTGTAAAATTTTTTTAAGTTACAAGAATTCACCTATCTTATCTCGTAGTGCTTCGCATGTTGATTTTTCATATTTTTCATTTATCACAAATATTTGCTCTACTTGATTTCTTGACTTCAGGTCATTCTACGGAGCACACTGTACGTTCTATGCGCTAAACGAATTTTGCTTTATACCGTAAAGATATAGGTGTAGCTTTCTTGAGTTTGCGTCACTTCCGTCAAATTTTATTTGGAATAGATATGAAATCTGTGCAGTCGACATCCGGTATATTCGTACCAAAAAGTATTACGACCGCAATCAGTTAAGGTGGTTCGGTGATGGTGGTAATAGGAAAGCTTGAGTCAAATAGGGAGTAAAGAAAATGTTAAGAATATTCGTTAAAAATAGAAATGTATAAAAACATAAGATAACTTAAAAATTTGAGCTAAAAAGCATTAAATTTTATCATAAGATAATGAGGATATCGAATTTTCGAATGATTCATTTTTTTTACGTTGAATATGTGTTATAGGTATAGGTACCTAGATATTATGTGTAATGGAAAATTGGTATTGACGTCTATTAATCATACTGTGCTTTAAGATATTATAACTTTTTGTATCTAGCGACGCGTTAATTAATATTTGATATTCAATTTAGTGAAATTATCATTTTATAATTTATTATTATCATTCAAGGATGATACATAGGTATTCGAATAGCGCGTTTCACATTTTATCTGATTATACATAGGAACAACAGTTTCTTCAAGTATTGGATATTATCGTGATATCATTTAATCATTATATCAAAACGACTTGATTGGCTGTCATAAATAATCCATATCACTGATCAAGCTGCTGAATTGAAATAATAAAAGTTGATCATCATACGATCATGTATGATTGACAATAGTTTGATAAATTATTGAATGTCCCAGGTTCTTAATTTGAAAATGAATTTTTTTTTTTCAATACAGATCCAACATATTCTTTTGAATAATAAAAATACATATATCGCTGCGAGGCTGCGTCTGTTGAGTAACCTTCTCCATAATTAGAATTAGTTTCTGGTTATCATTGGGAATAACGATGAAATCATCATTTCCCTCAGAAGTACTGGTAAGTACTAATCCGATCTATTAAAATTACACCGATGATCTAATACGGCGTTGAGATATCGAGTTCACGTCACTCGGGTGACTCGGGTGACTCGGGTGACTCGGATGACTCACTTGAAAGTAGCTATTGAGCTCATTTGGAGCAAACCCAAAATCATGAAAATTTGATTGCTTAAGAAGGCAAATTCATGGTGTGAGATTTCATTGGAAAAATTTGTGGCGTAAGATTTGAGTGCTGAAAAATGGTGTAAGAAGCGTAATAAAAAATATGGGCACTACGGAGAATTTATATATTTCAAATGACATTATTTGCTGTTCCTGGGAAGAATTTGTCGATTGAATAGTTGAAAAATCAAGAATGGCCGGACACTTTTCGCCCAAGTCAAAGGTTCAATTTCAATTGAGTCCTAGATCCGATCTTCAGACTGAATTAGCAACGATCACCAGTTCGCGTGAATCTGATGATAAAAAATGGGCTGACGAGATAAAACGGAAAATACGAGATTCGAAAGATGCTGATGACAAGGCATATCAAATCGATTTGGTAGATCGTAGGAATATCGATGAATCTAACGTCGATCGATTATCGCTGCTCCTAGATCAGCAATTCTCTTCCTCGCAGAGCGATCCTTCCTCGGATTCTGGATTATGGTTATTTTAATTATGACAATTTTTTTTTTCTTCGTGAAAAATATCACCTTGCTTTGTGTTACACGCAAGCAGGAATCTACAGGGGGAGGAAAGGAGCGATAGGATACGGGATCGTATGGATCATTCTTGCATCGTACAAAAATGTCAAGTGCCGGGATCCATACCGAAAAATCATTTAGATGTCAGTGCGAAGCCAAAGGATTGGAGAAATGAAACAGATAAAAAATGTATTATAAATTTATAAGTCTTTGGAAGCGACAAAAATCATGGGAAACTTCGGATTCAAGTATTCTGAGAATAATTTGCAGATAACACTGAGATTGTCAAAGACACGAAAAAGATAAGTAATGGATCAAAAGATAGGAGAGGCTTCGGGATTAAGGAAACGATCGTGATGGAGAATGATCAAGTAATACAATGTCCAGGAAAATATAATTCTGAAAAGAGTCATCAGCCTTCGAAAGGCACAATAGCGGATTCACCTGTAACAATGAAAACTTTAATGGACGGTATGAAAAATGTTTTATTATTTCATGAGGTTTTTTTTTTGTTGTATTATTTGCCAAATTTGTAGAATTCAATGATTTGACGAAAAAGATGAGCTCGTTAAAACGTACTTTGACGGATCTCAGTACTTGCTCCGTCAATGTGAAACCCAGACACTCCAAATCTTATTCGACCGATGACATCTGTATGATAGTTGATGCTTCTGACGTCAAAAAAGTTATTATCGATTGCATCGCCGAGCTGGCGGCTATAAAAAATTATCTTGATGGAACTGAAAAGATTTCCAGTGAATTTCGACATGCTTTATCAGAGACTATATTCATTGATTGCTGTAAGGAACGACTACCTCATATTCATGGGGAATTGAAAAAGAAGCCTACAGTTCTTACGTTTGATGCTGTACGATGGGAATTGTAATTAATGTATAATAGTTTTTTTTTATTTTTGTAATATTTTATCTTTTTAGGGTCTGCCGTTCTTTCACCAAAAAGATGTAAATTCTGGGAGAAAAAAACGCAACAGTTATGTATGTGGTATCGAAGGATCGTATTGAAAAAAAAAATATTTTTTAACTTTGTGGTTTTGTCTTAATTGTTACTTTCTTCTTTTAACTCAGAATTCTCCGGAAAACTTGGATTATTCTAAACACAAGAACAATTATCGTAATGAGATTGTAGCGAGTCGTTTGGAATTGACGAAGAGAAATGTCGGTTCTGGAACATTTTCGATTGTTAAAAAAGAAACGGCTGTGTCTCCTGTTTCTAGTATAATGAAAGATGAAAAGAAACTCGAAGAAATTCAGAATACTTCTGGGATCGATGAGGTTGTATTTTCAACCGTGAATACTGAAGTTGTTTCGAGAACGAGAACAAGAAGACATAAATGGTATTAATTTTTTTTTCAACGAATTGTTCGTTTTTCAAATTTTACAATTACTTCAGGTATTCCTGTTTTTTGGATTGTACCAGAGAACCAGAGGATAACGACGTTCTTGATTCGTCTCACAATCAGGATGAATCGAATGAACTGGTGGAGAAAAAAAACAAGCACGATAAACAGCAGAAGTCCAACGAAGAATCAATCCTACCAGAATCGTCTGTGAAAAAGTCAAGAAAGTCAAGAGACCGACAAGTTTTGAATGGCCCCCAAGAAAATAGTCGAATTGAAATATCTATAGATCAAAAATTGGATTCTTCAAATGTCGTACTTCCATCCCATGGGAGGAATAACGAAAGAACTGTAATTTATATCTTTCTTTTTTACTTATTGAAATAATTAGAAATTATTTGTTTCAGTCCAGTACGAGTAAGAAACATGAGTCACCATCAGCAATTTTTGAAAATATGAATTTCTTATATGACCATTATACTCGGGATCAGGATCCAAAAAGGCAGAAAGACACGAGGGTCTTTCGCGTGCATAACGCTCTGGTGAATCAAAGTCCTAGTGACTTTAGACAAATTTATACAAGCTGGTTATCCCAGCCAGTATTGAATTCGACTATACGCGCTGCGGTGGAACTGAATGTACCATCTGAATTTTCAAAAATTCAACACACCCTGGGAGCTTCTGTTAAAAACTTGAAAAAATCGAAATCTGTCGGTTTTCTGTATTTCGAAAAATCCTATAGTACTTGTACATTCGATAATGAGACAAAAATAGAGGAATCGAATATCAAAAAAGTCACTGGAGTCATGGTGATGCCATTTATTTTATTCGGTGCAAGTCTTTTCCATTTGGCTGATAATTCTATTAATTCTTTTAGGAAACAGCGAAAAGACCTGTACAAGAGAATCTGCTGAAAGATATTCATGAATTTTTGCATTATTATTTAAAACAACAGCCTGTGTGTTCAGTCACGAATTCAAAATTTATTCGAAAACAATTCCAGCATTATTCTTCTGAAATTTGGAATACCGAAAGAATGATTAGAAAAGAGAGAAATCCAAGCATCGTAGGGACGCGATCTACGACAGTTTGCTTGAATTCAAGGATATTTAAAGAGAGTAAAATTGTAGAAAATTTAAATAAAAACAGTAAACTGTCCACGTCGATCAATAACGGATCTGCAAATCCTGAAGGATGGTCAAAAATAATGAAGTATATCCAAAAGTATTCAATCTGCCAGGAAAACAATATCACTGACAATTCCATTATAAAAGCTACCTGCAAACTACCAGAAATGTTTTGTGTTTCAAGAGGAGAATTAAAAGTAATGAAATATCCAATATCAAGTCCCGAAACAATTTTAACGTCAAAAGTAACTCGTATTGCGACTGAGGAGAAGAATTTCCAGAAAGAGATATCCAAAGCCCAAGAAGTAGCTAAGGCAAAAATTCGTCTTTGTAAAAATGCACAGATGAAACTGGAAAATAAAGAAAATGACATGAATCAGACGGAGCAATGCAAGGTAAGTGTAAAGGCATTATTAAATTAAATCGTAGTAAAGTTTAATTTCAAATTTTAAATTACGCAGACAGTTTGGGCTCTGGCAAAGGTAAATATATTTGACGATGGATTTAAGACATACGAAATTCTGCAAACGACTTCACTTCCTCCCGGAAGAAAGATCAATATCAGCAAAGTCAAAGCTATTCGCGTAGGAGAGACGTGTAACTGTGAAAAATAATTTTAACGATCTACTGTAATCAAATCACGTTTCATTGATGTCCACGATTTTAGATTATGATAATGTCACCGCCATTAACAGTATAAGTTTGCATCTAATAAATTACCATTTTTATTTCAGTACTTGGTAGAAATACCTCATTATCGTACCTGCATATCAGAATTGCATTATCACTCGTTAAACTTACAGCGTCTTGACTCTTAAAGACGCTTTCCATTTTTCTGTTCACTTTGTACTTTACGCTTGAATATCGTTCTTCTAAACGTATGCCGGTTTCGATAAGACGATACGGGACCCTCAAGTTCATCTTTTTCTTTTCGATTTGTATATTACTCCGGGATTAGGTTTCCCACATTTATCGATGTTACAAGTATCGCTATCCTCTTCGGATGGGTGTCTGCAGAAATCTGCTCTTCCGAAGAAACCATTTCGCTTGGATCTTTCGGTTTCCTTTGTTTTCGGCACAGAGCTCAATTGCGTACATGACGTACTCTCATCGAACATACTCATTTTTACGGACGAATGGACGCTCCTTACGCGAGGGGTTGGATTACATGTTTTGTCGTGCTTTTTTATGACACCGCCGTTATCTATCGGAAGAGCTTCAACGGCTTTGTGACGACGCTCGACGTTGTTGGACGCCGTGGCGATTCGTGCTGTATTTTCTACGCACAGGTAACAGCAGCTTTTTGTAAAATCAGACATCACTGCGGGCCGATATGTTTCATCGTTAATTAAACTTCTAGTTACGGGAATTTCTTCAGTTTCTAATTTGATGGTTGATAATGGCGTCATTCTTGCTGGAGCTTTGAATGTCTCAGATTTAAAAATATCTTTCTTACGTTGTGGTGTTGATTTTTCTAATTTTTTATGCCTTTTATGGCCCTTATCTTGAGTGGTTAGTACTTTGTTATCCAAAGGCTTTACTGTTGTGCTGGCGCTTGTGCCTCTTGACTTTTGCAATGGTACGAACATATCATTCATATTTGTATTTTGCAATATTTCACGTTCCTCTGTAGTTAATTGCTTTTTTTTCCTACAAGATAGTCCGAAACATTGTCTTTTTTGTCTCTTTTTGTCTATACTTTGTACTCGTTTTCTTCGAAAGCATCCCATGCATCCTTGTGATTTACTTTCCGATTGGTCAGGTAGTTCTGTTCTGGCTATCTCATCTTCCGAGTATGGATTCATGCCTTTGTGTATTCCTGAAAAACCTCTTGAATTTTGTTGAGTACCCTGATCATGATATCTAGGTATTTCTTGAAGTTTTTTCAATAGCGTTCTTGTGGTCCAGTCATAGTTGGTAGTATTCCAGTTCAAATAATTATCTAGCGATGAAATGTTTGTACAAAATTAATAGATTACACCTTTTATGTCAGAAAGAATGTAGCACATATTTTATCAATTACTTTAGATATAGTAGAATTACCTGAATCTTGTTGATCGATAGGATAATCAATTTGAGTTTTGTGATGTTTCCTCTTAACTAAATTCTGAGATTCCCTTTGTAAATCCTTTGTTGTTCGTCTCTTAGTATCTTTGCTTGTAATTGTACGTCTTAAATATTGTTGCGAATCTAAAGAATTCCTTGATCTCAAAGAATCATCAGAATAGATTTCTCGAGGCATATTTGATCGATACAATATCGATCATAGCAGCGTAAGTTACTCAATTGAAAATAACACTTGTAAATTATTGGTCAAAGGTAAAAAGTAGGAACAGGAGTGGCAGGTTAAGGATCATGATAAAATAAAATCTTGAAATAATCTTGTATTGCTCTGAAAGCATATATATTTATCTCATTTAATTTAAAAAAGCAGTTGTAAGAGAAAGCTATAAATATGCAAACACAAGCTTATAAAAAAAAATATGTTACATGCCATATATTACAATAAGCGTCCAATAACAAATAATTCTACCTGCTCTACCAAACACTACAATTTACAATCCATCTCGCCAATCTCGCCACAGTGCCTCCAAGAAACCGTCAATCTTTCATCCCCTGATGAAAAAAAACCTTTGTTAACAGTTTCCACCCGAAATCGTCCATATTTCTCATGTAAAATCAGTGACCAATGGCGGAAAGAAGGAGTCTCTCAGCACAGCCCCTTTAATTACAGATGAACCGAGCATAAGGGTCAATGAAAACCGTAGTCACTCGTGCGAGACGGCAGAAGCGTAGAAAGTAGCCACAATCGGGATAATTCCCATTAGGATGAATGTCCAGAAGCGTGCTCAAGGTGTCCCTAGTGTTCTACGCCAATGAAAATAATGACGTCACGGGTCCGATGTGTCATGGCGTCGCAGGAGGAAAGCGCGCAGGCGCCACCTGGCGGCAAGTCGGTGCCCGGAGACAAAGCAAAGGCCGTGGGCCTTCGGTCAGGGGCTAGGGGCTTGAGGCAAGCAGGGTCCATCAGTAGCAGGACTGGCAGGCGATGGTGGCGACCGCCCGGTGTCGTGTGTGGCGATGCGTCTGCTAAACGTCGAGTCTCGTCCGTGGATAAAAAACGGTCAGCTGTGAAGCGAACACGAAGAAGAAGAAGAAGAAGAAGAAGAAGAAGAAGAAGAAGAAAGTTCTTGAGGGAAGCAGAAGCGTGGATGAGTTCTCTCTGGGTGCTGCGATGGCGTAGGTAGTTTCGATAGACGGGGGATCGCGCGCGGCTGGTCCATTGTCGCTCGAATATATAATTCGTCGGCTGCGAGCAGGAAACCCGTCACGGGGTATAAAACATAATAGAAGATTTAAAGAAGAATTAACGGTATTAATAATAGTAATAGTAATAAATGAAAGAAGATCGTGATACGTGTAGCGGGAAATACGTCGACGTATTCGTCGAGTGAAAACGCTGAGTGTTAATTGTGTGCTAGTTTTTAATCTCGGCCGATTTGTTTGTTGTGTTTGTTGCGCTGCTGCTGCTGTGCTGCTCCTTATTCTTCTGTGATTCGGTTGTGCCGCAGATATTGGATTGGGAGCCAAGCAGGGAATATGGTTACGATGTTCAGTGATACGTGTGGATACGTCCTCTTCCTGCTGCTGCTAGTTCCCTACATCGAGAGCGGTGAGAATATCAACCATTTGGATTTTACCTGGCTTCCTTTGAATATACGCTTTATTTCATTTTCTATTTCTTTCCGTGTATATGTGTATGTGGCGGTTCGCGGAAATACAGTGGGCCACTGTTTTGTTACTACTGTGATATAAACATGCGAAGGGGACTGTGTGTGGATACGGGGCTTTCGTGAATCATCCTTTAGTGAAGAGCGGGTTCCGCGTGCACGAGTCCTCCTGTGTGTACATGGGCGTGTGGGCTCGAACACACGACGCACACACACACACACACACACACTATTCTCTTCTTTCGCTGCTGGACTTCATTACCCTCATACACTTTCCTGTTTCTCGAGCATGCAACTATGTACGTGACTCGCGATCATTCTGGAAATTTCGGTAGTTAAAAGAACAATGATTTCTTTTTCGATTTCATCAAAGGTAGAGGAACCTACTTTAACGTATATCGGGTGGATATTTTTTTCTGTCGAAGAAATAACCGTTATTCCTGTTATTTTTGTTGGTTGGATGGTCTTTTGTATCTTGGTCGTCATGTTCTCGGAAGTTAAGAATATTTTTTCCCTATGATTGCTTCAGTTTATCTTATACGTTTAGGGAATTCTGACGTTATCATATCGTTTGGTAACGTTAGTCTGTCGATTTATTTAAACAATTTTTAAACTTCAATCCGAAACCTCTCGTGGAGGGAGGTTTAAAACACGCACACATACACACACACACACAGATTATATTTGATTTTTAGAAATACTTTTTTTTTCTATATCGTCTTCGAATAATAATTCTTTGTTATTCTCGGCCATATAAATAATCGGTCCGATTTTTTGGCGCTTAGCAAATCGTACTTTTTCGACAATGGATCGATTCCGTTTAATTGTACGATTGATCCAGCATTGGTGGTTCGATCGATTGCAAAGTCATTATTGTTCATTAGTTCCGCTCTAAAGACCAAAAGTCACTAAATGTCGATGGAACATTTTTTTTTTGTTACTCCTAACCGATTCTAAGAGGATCGTCCTCCCTCGGACGTTGTCAGCTTCATTAATTATCACTCGTTAAAATTATCAAGAGTCCCCTGGGGTTCGGACCAGCCCACAGGAAGCCAGTATCTGAAAACGGATACTTTTAAGAAAATTCTTAGCGATTGCATCTGCAACGCAGATGCGTCAACGTTATCGCCCATGCTTTAAAAACTTATTGGCCTCCTTAAGAACGTGTGAAATAAATTTTAAAAAATGAGGCTATTCTTTTCCATCAAAATTTTTGTCAAATTTCCTTTCTTGATTTTTGGACAGTGACGTCACTCGAGATTTGCTAGTGACTAATTTCTTTACAGTAAACCTGAGTGATTCTGGTGTATATCGTATTACGTCTTCGTAATCAAACTTCTCCACGTCATCATTACCTCGAAACGATAATGACAGTTACTTACACAAATACGAATTACCAATTGGCATTAAAAGCGGCCTCGTTGAGAAATTGGTTTCGGTTTGAGTTTGTGGAGGGGGAAGTATCCTTGTAAAAGAAAATTCAAGGTTGCGTAAGTTCAAATCAAATTGTTCTTTCACGGTTGATGCGGTCTATTTTTTTTTTATTAGACAAAATAAAATAATCGTAGCCCCGGACGATTAATGGAAATTTCATAATTCGATCGTAGCACAGGGTATCGAATGGTAGCGATTTTTTTCGCGTATAAATAATACGAATGATCCTAGAACAAATACAAAGCTGCTTATTCCCTGACGAAATGGTTATTATTATTTTTCAATATGGCACAACGACCAATCAGGACGGGAGTTTCGTCCGTGGAGTATAAGCGTTGGGTATGGACACGTGTGTGTAACGTATGCTGCAGTGTAGAGGATTGCGAAATTATATGTGAATTCTCGGGTGTAAAATGGCGGCGGAAGTGAATCATTCCAATTGAAATTCTGTCTGAAGTAAATAATTGTTAGTTTGGTAATCGTGATTGTTCTCGAATTACTACTGACACAATTTCGTGCATTTCCTTTTCGTCTTTCCTTTTATCCCTTTTCACTTTTCGCGTTACTCTTCGTGCTAAAATACTTGTTCGATCCGGTTCATCCGGTTCATCCGGTTCATCCATGTTTATGCGCTCTTCACCTTTTGTGCAGCAACGGCAGATTCACGTGTCCCGGGTTCTGGCTTGTGGGGCTACCAGCAATACAGTCGGCCTCGCTCTTCTTTGCCTTTCTTTGCCTTTCTTTGCCTTTCTTTACCGTCGGGCAGTCCGAGCTCTTTCGTTAATGAAAATCTTTGCGAAAACTTTCGACCGATACCCCTCGAAGCGCACGAAGCGCACGGAACGCCTCCTGACAATTAACGGTGAGTGGAAAACTGTGAGAACAAAATATTAATAAGAACGATACATGCGCGTGGTGCCCTGACAATCGCTCGAAGCAGGAAAGAAACGTATCGAGAAATTGGTCATTGTCGGATATTTTTTTTTTAATATTTCTTTATTTCTAGAACTTTCGAGCTACGTAATTTAGGTTGTCGTATTTGAGGATAAGGACAATTAGATGGGACACGATCCTACGATCCGTGAGAAAATTCTGAGAACACTTGGTTATCTGGAATGCGGTTAATTTCTTATACGGACTTTTTTTTGGTGAGAAACAAAACAAGTTTCTCGAATAGGGTTATATGCCAACGCTGGAATTTAAGAAGGGCTCAATTTCGAATTTTCTGGTACACCGTGCTACACTATACCAGCGATGCCCAAAACAGGGTCGTAAACCTCGTATCAAAAGGTTGATAAAAAATTTAAGCAAAGAGAACGAAATCTAAATTACAGTGGCGGAAAGTCTCAGGGGTTACTTTATGCCCCGCGCGGATCTTGTCTCGATTTCTGCTGGAATTATTTCTATATGCTGTCAGGAGGTTAGCACGCTATGTGTTTCGAGTAGGTAAAAGGTGCGAGGGGGGCGAGGGGGGCGAGGGGGCACGCACGGTCATCGATACGGCACTGACTAGACGAGGTACGAGGTTACGAGGGACAAGTCAGAACGGAAAAGACACGAAACTGTTGCAATATAGCAGCCATCCCGTCAGTTTAACTCGTTAAGCTTCGTTCACATGGAATGCATCGCCGCTGGCACGTATCATCTCGAGGCGAAAGTCCTTATTATTAAAGTAACGCGTCTACGATGTAAAGTGTATCGACCACAGTCCGACGCGCTCGTTCGGTTAGCTTTGGTTTTATGTGGTGCGTTCGAGATAACTCGGGCTGTTCCGGCTACGCGGAATTTGCATTGGCGTGCGGAAATTGCTCGATATTGCTAAAGAGAGGCTCGATGCGTATCGCTTTGTATTAATTGGCGAACTTCATGGATGCCAACCTTGTCCCAGTTGCACGTCTCCCCCTCTTCCCCTTGCCGTAACACCCGTCTTTGTCCGTCGACGTACAGGTGATGCTGCGAGCGTTCCGCTCTCTGTCCTCTTGCCCTGGTTGAATCTCGAATGGGTTTAATGCGGCTAAGCTTTGCCGCTGCAAGGATCTCTGTTTGTCACTAAATACGACCCACTGTCTATAGTTGGTAGCTACTACCCATCTTTGATCCTAGGGAATTTCGAAACTTGTACGAATCCCCATCCAAGGCAAACCTTCCGTGTTGGTACTTGAGGGCTGGAGGCTCTTGGGGGTGATTAAGGCGGCTCCCTGTCGATTCCTTTGTGTCCTTAATGCAAATATTGTTCTCCCTTTCGAAAGTCCCTCGATTCGACACAGTGGCGTCGCCCATGCTCGGCTCTAATTTTTATCCTCTACGTCTATGGACGCGGGGATCGTTAATCCTCGTTGCGATGGTAATTAAGGTTGCGATAGATCACTTTTTGTCTTGGTATTCATTAAAGTTTTTCTTTATTTATTTGTATGAATTGTTGTTTATTTTTGTTGGGCGGCGGCGGGGAGGGGGAAGAGGGGTGGGTGGGGATGTCTTGGGATTTATCGAATTGGTCCAACTTCGGTCCCAGCCTGCGAATACGGCGAGCCCCTTAAACCTTTGTGGTTGCGCTTGCTTGCGGTTGGTATCCCTGGGGGAATCTTGTAACGACGCCGACTTAGAAACGGCACCTTCGTAGTCGCGTGTTCATGGAATTTCGAGGCGCTAACGGATATTTATTGCCGACGCCCACCCCTTCCAGGAGCTTGTGGCAAATTTTTTTATTTTAATTTTTCGCAATGTTCCTAAAAAGCTTCATTCTTTCACCTGTGTGAAGTTAGCCCAGCACTTTTCGAATTTTTTCTTTCTTGCGAAATTGTCGAGTTTCGTGCTTCTCACATGGGATTATCTAAATTTTCCAAAGTGTTTTTGACGTAATCGAATCCGTGGGAAAGCTCCCACGAGGGCTAACCGTAAAAGCACATAAGGCTTTGTGAATATTTAAAATTCTCATGTATATCAGCCCCTGTCGACTGTCGTTTGCACCTATAGTACGTTCACTCACGTTCCTCTCGGAGAATCATCAGATTGATACGTTGGGCGTCCCTCAGGAACTTGCGATTACGTCACTTTAATTTCTCGTTTCTCCTTAATACCTCACTTCCTTTACACGTATTTTTCGACGTATTTAATCGCGACGCCATCGGACGACGTCGCGCATTTACGAATTGTCAGGGATTCTCGAAAGCGGTCGCCGATAACGCTTCGATGAAAACGCGACTGTTTGTTTAGATTAGCTGGCTCCGCTCATTCAATTCCCAATCAATTTCCGCTTGGTTCACTCGTAAAGTATGAGATGCAAATTTAAAAAAAAAAGGATTTCCTAAAAGATCTTCACAACTGCATCCGGTGACAACTGTACTCTTCCGGCTGTTTAAGAGACTCTTGAGGTGGGCTGAAGTTTCTACTGTAATTTCGAGGTGTCCACCTCTATCGCTTCCTCCTTCCAACCTAACCTCTTCGCCTTATCTTACCCAGCCCGTTACCTGCACACGCACGGACACACACGCACACACACGCACGCACACAAGGACGCGTATACTTACCCACCGACGTCAATAACACTTGACGAACTTTGGGAATTTGGAATTTCCAAAGTTCAACAGGATCCGATCTTCTCCTCTTTGGAAGATTTGGTATTCAGGCCGACTCACCACTAAACATCCTACTCGGCACTCGGACCGCCATTCCTATGGTTACGTAAGGAACGGCAAACCCTCTCCAGGTCCTTACGTTACGCTCGCCCCATACCGAAGATAGTACTATTCACGTGAATTTCATACCTGCAGTTTACGAATTTTCAGGTATGTATAGGCTGTTTCCGGTACTGACCGCATGGATGCCTGCGGTGGTTTTCGCAATGCGATAAGGGATGCTGGGAATTTTTTTTTTTTTTTTTAATATTTAATCTTTGACTTATTCTCGTGGCAACGGAGTATCTAATATAGTTCACTCTAGTTCGTTGTTAGCCTGCGGTGATAGATTTTCGTGAATTTCTATGAGTACCAATATCATCCCCGGAGCCCCGTGAGGCAGCGAGACGGCGGCGCGGAACTGTCGACGAGGGGAAGGAGGCGCTTCGGCTTGTACAGTGCGCTTCTTTCCAGTACACGTTTCATCGCGATTAATATGTTTACAAGCCGATTGACGTAAAGGCGAATACCCATCGTACCCATAAAAATTATCGGATTACGAAACGCTTTCGGTATCCACAAGGATTATCATGAGGAATCCTCATTTGGCATTGTTGATGATGGCTTCTTGTAACTTTAGATTCTAAAAGACGCGCGCGCGTGCGTGTGTATATGTATTATGTATATGTGCGTCTACACGTGTATCTATATATATATATATATATATATATATATAGCTCGAAACTTGATTGGTCGAGAGTTTGTTACCCGACCGAAAAGCTCTTCGGTTTGCTCTCTGGATTTACTAGACAACGGGCGACGTCGGCAAAGCCGCCGCGACGAGCCCATCGGGGCATCGTAAATTATCTTTACGTAGCCGCGATGCCTCAATGAGAATGAGTGTAAATTAACCGGCGGTCGGCCGGCATCGGTACAGCGGAATAGCGAAACAGTGGAACAGCGGAACAGCATCAACGGATTCATCGAGTGCACCAGCCACCCCTCCTCTACACCCTCTGGGAGGATAAATCTTCAAGCGTCTTAAGACTCTGTTCTTTTCGCTTTTTTTCTTTTTGACCTCGACTTCCAAATTTTGATACTATTTGACGACTCTGAAGACTTTCGAGATTTTGCATTCTCGTCTTTTTCGGAGGTTGGCACCAGTGGGTGTCTTGTGTCACGTTTCGATATTTAATTACGGCATAAAACTACATTCTTTGAGCTGCTCCCGCTGACGTCCTCGGCCCTCCTGGGCTTCTTGGCTTCTTGGCTTCTGGGCTCCTGGGCTTCCGGGGAGGTCGTGTATCTTTGTCGAACGACTGTATTTGGGTTCTCGCTCCGTGCCCGTTTAGCTCCTCTCCTGTGCTGTTACCGTAACCATCTTCAAACTCCAAGCGGTACGGCTTTATCTTTTATGCTCGGACCGCAATGGAGATAAAAGACAAAAAGCCTGCGCGTCGACCCGAACACTCCTCGGCAGGCTGTCTTGGCGAGATAACGTTAAAGCTGGCGAATGGGAAGTTTCGAAAAAAAAAATTTCTTCTCTCGTCGTACTCGAGTTTTGCCTTTTTTTCGTCGACTTGGTATCCGTGAATATAGTAGATTGCGATTGGGATGCAATTCTTTGTTGTTGTTTGCCTTTATCTTTTATTCGTTTTTCCTTCGTACGAAATAGCGTCAAGCTCGATCGATTGGATCGCGGCTGATGCCGACGGCGTCCATTTGTTTTAAAGTCCGACCGGAAGCTATGGGCACTCGAACGGAAGTAACGACGGAACGCGGTTGGCTCAGTCGCGTCAACTTTAATTTTGTCTCGTGCGCCCCGTTAAATTGGCTAATTAACGGACACAGTGGTCAGTCGCGGCAGCTCGGGAAGAGTTTTTTACGCTGATATAAAGAGAAGAGCGTCGGTGGGCAGCGAGAGCGGAGCAGGGAAGTGTCCTGGGTACAAGAACGAAAACCGGAAACAGGAAGAGCACGAAGGAGTCGTCGCTCGGTCATTAAATTTGAGCTTTACTTCCGATTGGCCCTCTGGCTCCCCCGTGTCTCCTCGTACTTCTACGCGGTGCGCCCGTTATTTCTTCACAATGGAAATATTATCGCTCTTGCGCTGCACACTTGGTTTCTTCACAATGGCGCAACCCTCTTGCGCGCATTCCTCTTCTGAATCGCGGGACTCTGCCGATTTCGAGAACGTTTCGTCATTCATTGAATCGCGATGTTGATGCCAGTGCATTTTTTTTCCACCTATACAATTTGTATCCATTGATTTTCTGTTTCGGACGATCTTACTTTTGATTATCTTTATCGCGTGCGAATGGATACTGCGATTTTATTTTTTAAATGGCTCTTCTTTATTATCGGAAATCTCGTCCTCGATTTGAATGCAATTAAATGGTGGGAGTCTCTTTAGCCTTTCGGAACGTCTGCCCGAGGGAGCTTTTGATATAGTCTGGATAGCGCTCCGTTAAATCTCTGCTGCAATTCTACGGAGAGTCTCTTTCTTGTCTGTGCTGTTTTTCTTTCTTTTTCTTCGTGCGTCTCTTTTTACTTTTCGTCCCTTAACGTTTTCTCGCTGGTCTCGAGCGCGGTTTTCCGAATGTTTTTGAAAAACACCAAAAGGTCGTCGGCAGGGGACGAGCATTGCGGATTCGATTGCAGCGGAAGGAGCGATAGAAAGAGAGAGGGGGGGGGGGGGAGTGACAATGAGGGTGGGGGTAGGGTGAGTGATAAGGAGGCGCGGTGGGGCTAGGAGGGGGGCATGCCACGCCACGAGCAGGTTGCATTTAATTAAATCTTGGTTTTGTTCTCGTTGCTGCGCAATCCTCTTCCGTTCTGTCCTGGTCTCATCGTCATCTCTCTTACTGCCTCCCACTTGTCGGTCTATCATCCTGTTTCTCTTTCTATCCCATTCGTCGTGGTAATTACGACGTTCGCGAAAGGTAGAGAAAAAAAGAAGCAAGGAAAAAAGGAATTTAAAGAGAAATATAAGAGAATAGAATGCCAGACTACCCATCCCTTCTCTCTCTCTCTCTCTCTCTCTCTCTCTCTCTCTCTCTCTCTCTCTCTCTCTCTCTCTCTCTCTGTGTCTCTGTCTCTCTCTCTCTCTCTCTCTCTCTCTCTCTCTCTCTCTCTCTCTCTCTCTCTCTCTCTCTCTCTCTCT
>JARQSW010000580.1:1194582-1206059 GCA_030142375.1 Calameuta pallipes | reverse complement strand
AGAGCGATGCGGGTCATCCTGCAATGCAACCGCTACACAAAAGTAGAAGATATGCTGATAGCGGTACAGTTTATGTCCATAAGACAAAGACTTTATTATAATGTATGTGTATTTATCTTTAAAATCGTAAATAATTTACTGCCAAAGGAATTAAAGAATAGGCTACAAATAATAGGAGGGAGGGGTGGTAGGGAAACACGACAAGCTGGAAATATAGTTATACAATTTAGGAGAACAAGAAACGCACAAAAGAGTATGTATTACGAAGGAGTAAAAATGTATAACGCCTTACCAAATGAAGTTAAAAAGTGTGAAAGAATAGAACAATTTAAAAGAATGTTAAAAGAGTATGTTGTATCATTAGTTAAGTAAATGTTATGTAACCAACTCATGTAATTCATGCACAAAATAGCCGAGGAGGCTAATAAATCTCTCTCTCTCTCTCTTTCTCTCTCTCTTCTTTATTTTTCGCTCAAGTTAGTTCGCGCTTCATTCTGCTGTCAGCGTCGCCACTTTGTTGGACACTGTCGCATTTCGGGGGTAGAAAACTCGGCTTTACGTCACTTCCGGCTCGAGTAATAAATCCGTGGGACGCGAGGGGAAATTTGTGTTCGTTCCCTTTAAAGCGCTGCCATTTAAACTCTGCCGGGGTGCTGTATATAAGCGACGGTCAGGGCTGGCGAACAGTTCTCTTCTCCCTCTGGGATATACTTTCTCTCTCTCTCTCTTTTTCTTTTATTCAAAATAGAGCAGTAGGTCTTTCGGGGGTTGTTGCGACATCTGCATTCACTGTCTCAATCCCCCCGTGTCCAGCTATACCACAATGGTTCTCTTATTCTTCTTTTTCTGTCCCCTTGCTTTCGTCTATGGAAAAGAGAAAAAAAACAACGGCTTTTAACGGCTTTCATAAACACAGGGAGCGCAGTACCTCGGGGGTTGTAGGGGGTTGTGGGGGGGTTGTAGGGGGGTTGTAGGGCTTTGTAGGGGGTTGTACCTTCCGCACGATACCAACGATCGACGTCGCGATAAAAGCGTATAATTCCGAGGACGTGTAAAAATACTTAAAAGCGTCGATTATTTACTTCGATTCGCGATAAAATCAGCTGTTCAGGCTTTTTTCTTGTTCCTTGTAATTTTTACTATTCTTATCATCCTCCACGTTGATTGATACTTGAATGTCCGCACCTCCTTCGTGCAGCCATTCAGCCAGTATTTTCGGTCCTCCCGATGCTACCAGCAGTTTCCGTAACGGCGAACGACTTTCGTCCGGTATTTCCTCGCAATGTAGTTTCGGCGGCGACTGGGTTCAGGGCCGGCAGGGCTGGCAGAATTTTATATTCGCCCAGGGGCGAGGAAACGATAACTTGAACCTCCCCCGCCCCCGCCCCCCTCCACTCTGGCATTCCATGGCATATTGCGATGAATAAATAACATTAACAGTACTCGGAACTTTTTAAAAGGTTGGCCAACTTTGCCAGCGATATTCGTTTTACCTTCAATGGGCGCCGCCCATCCCTTGTACGGAAAAGGTTGATTGTATGGTAGAATATCGTCGGGCTCGTTCTTCTGGTTTTTTTTTTTTTTTTTAACTAGTCCATCTACCACTTCCGCTATTTTATAATACTTTGTCTTGCATTTTTCAGCTCTTTTTTTTTTTCTTTTAAACGTTATCAGCCACTTTCATCTCTTTGGTTATTTTAGCTTTGGCTAAACTATTACAAATTGCTTGGTACTTTTTTTTCCCCTATAACGTACCTTTGACAGCACTGCTGCTGGAAAATTCTCGAGGCAATAATGTGACCCCCTGGACTCTACTCGGCCTACGTCGTCTATCCTCTTTTTTCTTTTTTTTTCTCTTTCTTTCCACTCTTCGATCCATCCACGAGTACCCTTTTATGTTTATATATATATATATATTTTCTATTTTTCCACTCTCCTACCTTTTGTCCTTATTTCTCCCTTTTCTTCCTGATTTAACGTATAGCGGGACGTAGTCAATACCGATGTTTTATTTTTTCGATGGATCGCTCGACGACCGGCGTCGCGAGGAACGTAGGGACGACCGGCGTCGTTTAGTTGATGCGTCCCCCCTTCCCCCATCCTAACTACGGACGAGTGGGGGGAATAAAAAAGACTAAGAACAAAACCGTCGAAAAAGGTTTTCCCAACGAGAAAACTTGCCGGACTCCAACCTGCAACGCGGTTGCACAGCGTGTGGTGGTGGACGTTTCGGGTGGGGTCGGGGTTTGCCTCGGGTTGGGTCGGATCGGGTCGGATCGGGTCGGATCGGGTTAGGTTAGGTTAGTCAGCTAGAAAGTATAAAGTTACACGACCAAATGCTTTTTCTCCCGTCTAATTTTCCTCTTTCGCGTCTGGGAATTTCTGTCATTTTCTCGCGAGAGTAGCTTGCGTAGCTATATAGCGCGCGCGCGCACCTACAAAATTATTCTAGGTTAGGTTGAGTCCAGATCACCTTCACGTCTCCCCTCTTCTCTTTTGATCTTCTGGTCTTTCGGGTCCTTCCATTTATAATGTATATTCTCTCTCTCTCTCTCTCTCTCTCTCTCTCTCAATTATCATCTCCTCCTCGCATCACGTAACTCTCGCGTAAATTCCAGCGAAATTCTCTGTGGCATCGGGAACGAGGCCGAAGGTGCTGCACTAATTATGTAATTTAGTCTGAAGATGCAGCGACACCCTCCGCGGCGCCTCCGTCGCGTCGTTACGAAGATTCCCAGCAGTCGGTGCGACAAGGAATGGCAGGGAGGAACGTCGTAAGGTTAACTATATGTATACAAATGCATATACGTATGTTATAGGTATATGGGTGGGGGGGGGGGGGGGCTCTACCTTACAGCAACCGTAGACGCAGGGAATGATTATTAATCGTGTGCAGAAGCGCGCGGTGGAAGCATCCAGCTTGGATCGTTGTAGTTATTATAAAGCAATGAATTACGAGGATAGTCAGACGCGACACCCTTTTGCTGCAACTTCTTACGTCTTACTCGAGTCTTGCCATTTTTTGTCTTTTCCTTTTTCTTATCGTATCGTTCGATTGGACCTTATTTCCACTACCCCCCCCCCCCCCCCGTAGACCGTTAAGGCCGTCTCGTCGGATCGATTCTCGATCCGTTAGGGGTTGAAAAGTAAAAAAACTATAGAAGGTTTGACACGTGGTGCGGTTCCCTTGTCGCAGCAGGGATTAGATATGGAGGCTGTGCGTCTCTGTATCTCCGGCGAAGGGGGGGGGGGAGGGAGGAGGGCGGGGCTGGTTATCATCCTCGTGAAGTTAACCGGTGACCGAGTACGTCCTCAAGAGTAGCGATATATCCCACCATTATATATTTTTTTTCCAGCGTGGCTCATCGGAGCGAGTTTTAAACGGACGACATTTGGATCTATTCCAATGGAGGATATCGAGCTTAAGTCTTCCTTCTGGTCGTTAGACTTTTTCTTTTTTTTTTCATTCCCCGACTGTTTGCCTCCCCCGCTCCTTCCCTCTTTTTCTTTCCTTATTCTCGACAAATAAAAATGATCCGTCGTCCAACCACGCGAACTTCTCGAGCCTGTTACACAAAATTCCAGGAGCGTCCCCGCAAAATTATGAAGCCGTCTCCTCCCGCCGTTCGGCAATTCACGGGACGCCCTTAAACTTCAGGGAAACGATTCTCATCTCTCTCGCCGAACAAACCGGAGCTTAAAGACGCGAGATTAGCCAGAGATCCGTCTCTCCCTCCGTCTCGGTAGCCTTTGATCCGACTTGCCACACCGACTCTTTCATCCTCCTTTATAATTATCCTCGCGATCCTCTTTTCTTCGACTTGTTCGTTCCTCTGTCACCCTATACATACGTATATGTATATCTGTGTACTTGTCTCCCCCCCTCTCTCTCTACCTCTACCCATCCGTCAATTTACTTTCTTTTTGCTTCTTCCCTTCGGTTCCGACAAAACGCGACGTCCTCTGGACAACCTCTGATCGAGATCCAAGGTGTGTCTGGACACGTGGTTAGAAGTGCATTTAGAACTTTATGACGTAGATCCCCTCCCCCCTCCCCCTCCGCCTCCTAGTCACCGGCACTTCCGTCCGATTGCTATTGGAAGTCCTCTACCACATGTATATGTAGAGTACCTGCGGGTAGTAAGGCCTAGCTAAGAAGGGATATCTGTGATAAAATGAAAATTATTCGATTTGATTAACAGGTTTTAATAATAATCATTATTTAAGCACATTTTCTATAAAATATAAATGAAAAATGGTAACTTTTGCCATAAACAGAAACAAAATTGAATATTTTTAAAAACCTTGTTAGTAGGCCTTATTTTAATATGGTAATGTAATAAGGCTACGGCTTTGACGTACTTCAATAATCAAACTATACTTAATATATTTGGTATTTGAGGTCGATAATCGCACGAATACAGGAATAATACTTTTTTTTTTTAAGAATTTAAAGTCTAAATTGCTTCGTCTAACAGGACTGAAAATCAGCAGTGTCATCTGCCGACAAACCGACGCATTCCTCGTGATAAACGTTGCCGTATTTAATATTTAAATCGTTAAGATCATTCGAGTATGCATTAACGAAGATACGAGGACTATGATTTTAGATAGTTGAGTGTAATATTACAAAAAATACTTGGGATTTGCTTGGACCGCTTTTTATTACTTGTGCTGCTCGGCCACGTCTTACAATGTATTGTAAATATTATTATTATTACAATGTATGTTGCAGCACCGGAGGCTGTCGGCCTCGGCAGACTCGCAGCGACGTCTTTATGCAATATGCGTCCGTTGAGCGTGGCCTTCGGCGAAATTTCTTATTTTAAATATGATTTTTGTCACTTAGGCCTTATTATCCGCGGCTGATTCCTGGAAATATAATTCTGTGCTACTTACGTCTGTAAGGTAGTTGGTGCATTTCCGTCTACAATGCGATATGTATACTCGTATATGTACAGAGGTCCCCACGCAAACGCGGCTCTTCTGCGAGAATGGCTACGCCATTGCGAGTATCGCGCGCGCCAGGAAGAATCACGTGGATAAAGCTGAAAGAGCCGCGAGTGGAAAATCGAAATTGGCATAATTAAAATTTTAAAACTTTACCAATTTTAGTCGAAACTTGTTGCCGTTTCGTAAGCTACCACCGTCACAGGTTTTGACCAAAGGGGGCGGGGGGGGGCCCGAATTTGGCTGCCGCGTGTCGTGGAAGCACTTGAATCCTAAAATAGAATCGCAGCGTCGAAACACCTTAATTTCCAGGTGGGAAGGCACTTGTCTCTCTCATGTGGCCCGAGCGGGTTAATTGGTTTTCAAATAGCTCCTAAATTTGCACGAGATTTTATTTGGATTTTCCAGCGCGTCGATGGTCTTTGACGTTTCCCCCGTTTCGCGCCTGTGAAGCAATCGCCGATCCTGGTTTATATTAACGGGCAGCCGGAAAATACGGAGTTACTTTCGATAGTCACGTTTATTCTCTTATCGTATCGGGCGAAAGAGCTTTCGAGCGCGAGAAAAAGGCATTACGAAGCATTCTGAAAATCGTTAACTCGCAAAGTTCCAACGATAGGAAAAAGCTCTCCTCGTGCCTCCTACCGTGATAAAGACTCTCTCTCTCTCTCTCTCTCTCTCTCTCTCTCTCTCTCTCTCTCTCTCTCTTCCTCTCCCTCTCTCTCCTTCCGCGGGGATGCGCTCGGGCGATAGGGTCGATAGGAAAAGTCTTTTGCTCCTGGCAAGAGCCATTAGGCTGATCGAGTCGCGGATCCAGTCGCAGAATCTGAAGAGGGAAGTGAAATAGGAAAAATAGACGATAGAAGGAATAGAAGAAGAAAAAGAAAAAGACAAATGAAAATAAAAGGACGGTCGCTCGTACTCGTTTTTATTATTAATTTTCTTCGAGTTCTGTCGTCATTAGATTCGTATTGCCATTTGGTACGTTCTGCTCGTCGAGTTTAAATAACCGCGAAATTCAAACGCAATGATTTTTTTATGCCACTTAATACGTGACGCGTCCCTCGAATCGGCCATGGACATTAAATTAGCCTTGATAAATCGAGCATCCCGTCGTAGCGGTACCAGCAGTGTTCTCCTACAGCAGCACCAGCAGCACCAGCAGCACCAGCAGCAGCAGCGATTCGTCCTCGGTCACGGTTGATGGTGCTCTCCCCGCTCCCTCTCTTTCTCTCTTTGTTCTTGCTATCCCGCTATTTAATCCTTTTCCCCCCGTCTTTTTTTTACCGGTGACGATCGTTGCGTGCTTCCTCCGTCAAAATAGCCAGACGAAGGAGACAGAGAGGAGGAAAAGAAAAAGGCGTCAGAGGGACGGCGGGGACAGCTCGAAGCAAAAGCACGAGCGTCCATCTTCCCATTTTGCGGATCATTCTGGCGTAGTGGCTCTTTCGAGACGAACCGTCCTTCCGTCAATATATATTTCAAATTAAAGCGAAATCTTCACGAAATATTAACTATTTCCAATTTAAAATTTAATTTTTTTTTTATACCAAGTACGTTCTTAGGTATGTATACTTATATATATTTGAAAACATCTCGCAGAGCTCATGTCCTTCGTCGATTTGTTTACGAGCGTGATATCGTCTCTTCCGTTCGGTCGGCCACATTACGCATGGCGTCTCTCGCACATCCGGTCGCGCACGTGAACTCCACATTAGCCGGAGTTAATTAAATCTCGTGCGTGCAAATTTTAATTTTAATCCGTTTCCAGCCATTTTTATCCTTATTTAATTTCGTCCGATTAGTGAAGGAGGAGGGGTGGTGGTAGTTGAAAAAAAAATGGTAACTTGATTGAATAGAATTTTGAAAAATTCTATCGTCTCCTGCCTCGGAACCACCGAAATTCTCTCGAGTCGGCGTTGCTCGACCAAGAGAGAAGAGATTTCTTTGTCCTAAAACGCGTCTGGACGCTAACCCAGTTTAGCTATCGGATGCTGCTGGCGATCGCCAATTTGTGGCCGTCGGGAACGTCGCTTCTCTCCCTCGTAATTTCACGTCTGTCGTAAAGTAAGCAATAACCGGGACAATAGAGAATTAAGTTAAAAGCGCGTATACCGGCACTAACCACTTTGGATTGTTACAGGGAATTTAATAAGCTCCTCGAATCTTCGCTGTATACATTTGAGACACCCTGTATAACGTTTTGGAACGCGAAGAGCCGAGTGCCTGTACCGGGTGTCAATTTCACTCGTACATAAGTATACCTCGGCCCTGTTTTACACGTCAATGGAAATTCCGGGAAGAGACGCCCGTGTCTCGAGGACATTCCGTCAACGGTATTTAAGGGACACCCGTTACAATGCCACGCGGACCACGTGACTGGCGAAATTCATTGGTCCCGGCAAATTATTCAATTGGACGATACGTCAGAAGCGGTTCGAAGTCAACGCACACCGGGTGTATACGACGTCCTGGGGACGTACGCGGAGATACCAAGTAAGACGGAAAGCGTCGCTGAGCCGTCGGGACGCTCATTGTGTTGCAAATGCTATGTGACTGTCCGGAATTGCGGTTCGATTTGAATGTCTCATTCAGCGAGGCTCTTGAATGCCGTCGTTACTTGGTTGTAGGGACGATTGTCGACGTCGACGTCGACGTCGTAGGCTGCTGGCGTCGCGACGTATCTCGACTGCGATATAATTGCTAGACGCGCGTGCGTTCTGTCACGTGCGTTTCTCGACGCAATCGCGAAACTATTGGTTCGCGGATTCTGCGACATACGCGCACTTGGAAATTGACGTCGAGCGCGGCCGACGCGCGGGCGTCGACGATTCCGACGCACTAATATGGAAAAATATTGCCGCAGACTCGTCGCGACGCAATCCGTCGAACGATTATCAACGAGAGACGTTTTTTCCCCTCTCTGTTCGGAATCGCGTTTTGCATGTAAATCTTTTTCTTTTTATCGTATCGATTAACTATCCGGTAGAAATTGGAGAGAATTTTTGTTTTTTATTTACGCGCCTCTTTGTATACGGTGTGTTTGTATATGTATATACATATATTATGTTAATTATGTAGAACGCAACGAAAGATGACGCTGATTCGTGGAATTTTTCTCGTCGCGATAACGACGACGGATTCTCGTGATTTTTGACGCGACAAACGTTTCGTTCGCGCGTGACGATAATTCCGCTTTCAAGCTTTAAAACTTGGTCACGGCGCGACAATTGCGCTGACGAGGACTTTTGCGGGATTCGCCTTGCTCGTTTATACGTTCCGTGACTATCGTGGTGGTGGTGGTGGGTGGTGGTGGGAGGTGGTGGGAGGTGGTGGGTGGTACGTACGGCGAGGCCGATTTCTATCGCGCGTTGTGTACGTAACATATGTACGTCCGTAGGTGCACGCTTGTGTGTGTAATAGAGACTGGTAAAACGTGACGCGTTACATTCTATCGGCGATATTTCCCGTAGCTGCCGCTTGCTGTTCGCTTTACTGGCAATCCGGCTATTGTTTATCGATGCTATAACGATATCGATTGCCGGTAGTAGCGTCGCGACTGCGCTCCTCCTCCCCTTATCCACACGTTTCCCATGACTCTTCACGCATAACGGACCTCCGAGGAAAATTAATAATGCATTCGATTAATAATGCATGCGCTATGGTGCCCGGACGAGCCCGGACGAGCCCGGACCAGCCCGGACCGGCCCGCGTAACCTCCTGCCGGTGGATCTTGATATTAGTCTCGCGCAATGCATCTCATTAGGGTCTCCTAGAAGGCAGCGCACTTGGCTGTGTTAGGCATTAAAGATAGATTTTTGGATTTTCGAATACGCAATCGGTTTTACGGCTATTCTTCTTTCTTCCTTTTCTTTTATTTTTTTTTCAATTGTAAGAACCCCACGTCAGTATTTTCGGACACGACTGTACGTATAGCTACTGTCCCAATATAATTTAGAATTTCCCCAGTCAATTTAATCGAGAAGCGCGTCATTATTTTTCCCCATTTCTTTTTCTTTCTTTCTTTCTTTCTTCCCATCCGATCTCACCTTCTCTGTCGATCAGTAGAAAATCCTGATTAACTTTACCGACGGACGTTTCCGTTCCCCTGAGGCTTTAAATGCGAGCAGCCCCGCTCGGCTGCTCGTGCAGCGACCATAGTTATTACGACGATCGATGGGAAAAAATGGAGTCGTAAAGCAATCAAAATAAAAGCAAATTAAAGAAAAAAAAAGAAAACGAATGAAATCATCCCCTTGATTTTTTTTTTTTTAATAATGGAAGATACGCGCTTAATGATCGTAAATGAATGTCGACGCACGGGGTACAACGACATTCGGTCAGCCCGCAGCGAGAGTCAAAACGTCAGTAACAGCGAAACAAATGGCATGCCGCGTCGCGACGACTCCATGGGTGGGCGTCGGAGCGTGCTGCGGTAAACATTATCGGGCTAGCTGGTTCACCCACGATCGTACAGTCTCTACTGCCGCTCCGAGTCTCTCCGGCAGGAGGAGATGGTCTCCTCGTGCGTTCCAGCTCACGACTACTCACGACTACTCACGACTACTCACGACTACTCACGACTACTCACGACTACTCACGACTACTCACGACTACTCACGACCCAGAAGCTCCTGTAGGACGACGTCCCCGTATGACGACCCTTCAGTCATCGTCTACGGTAAACATAAACTCTGCCCTGTAACGTATTTCCCATTTCCCTTGGCAGCCCCCAATACCAAACCGGCAAACTGGCGCACCTTGGATTCGATGACTCGTTACGTACCTGTTGTCGATATCGACACTGAGACCAAGGGGCACCCAGGTAGATACGGCACTGGGCTCATTTTTTCGCACAAAAATTTATCTCAAACACCCAATTATTTTAGTTGAAGACGAAAGAACTCGATGGATTAATATTGAGAGGGAAATAAAGTAACCTCGCTACCTGCTACCGACGGGGGGCAACGCGCGTCTTCCGTCTAGACTATATAAATACTTAATCAAGTACGATTACGTAATTTGTTAGGTTTACCTGGCTCGATAACCCGATGCTTCTTTGCATCCGTTGTGACTCTATACGTTAGCAAGAGTAACTGGGATGTAAGAATCTTCTTCATTTCTTTTTATTATTTCGTTTTCTAGCCGAGCTGCATTTATTGCACTTACTGCATGCAGAATTTTATGCGTGGAGTATTGTTTTTAGACGTTTTTGATTTTTTTTTATAAATATTTTCAGCTACGCTTTCGCGTAATATGCAAATTGAGATCCACTGGGTCCTTATCAGGGATCAGCATCGTGTTTCGGGTATTAAACCTCGGCTGCACGTTGCACCCACGTTTTGGGATGATAACGACTATGTGCTGGTACGCGGTGCTGGTATATGGTGCAGCTGGATAGGTTGTGCGTGTGTGTGTGTACTGGTTCGTATACGGGTTATATGGGATATAAGTATATAATAAATTAGACGAAGGTCGTGACTTAGTGGTTGGGGCCGGGGGGGGGGGAGGGGGTCGTTCTATATGCTATACGTGATGCTTAAAAATTTATAACTAGATTTCGCGTAGGCGCTGTTTGCAAAAATGTGGCAATGGTTAGTTTGATACGTTTCTCCAGAGATTTCCACGCGAGCGCGCTCGCATCCCTCTGTTTCTTTTTTGGTCGTTTTCTTTTTTTCTCAGTGCGCTTGTCGTGATACGTGGCTCGCGTTATCGAGATATTCGAGTGAAAAGGTCCCGATACGTGAATTCAGGAGGAGCTCTGTACAGTGTGTACAATGGATGAGATTATTTTTTGCTGGGTTTTTCTTTCCGCGAAATTTTTCGTTTTCGTGCAAATACCTGGGACACTCGATTTTGTCGATTTTTTTTTCAAGCGTAGCCAAAACGTGGACTATCGGCGAGAGAAGCTGTTACGTGAAATTATTTTTTGAAAAATTTAGCGTGACTTTTTTTCTCTATCGATTATAGCTATTGGTTCAACCTTGAGATACTGCCACTAAATTTCCTAGGGTTAAAAGTTTTGGGAAAAATGGTGAAATTAGGTAAAGCCAACGCGATGCAATAAGCGAACGTATAGCGAGCGCAACAGCTGGCGCGGTTGCAGCTGGATCGCTTGATCGGGTCGTTTTGACGGGGGTTGTCAGATTTCAGGGTCGTCCTGGTCCGGCAGTGGAAACACGTGCTGGGATCATCGGGACCGGAGTTTAGTTTTCATTTAAGTAGAGATGCACCTAAAGGGCTTGAAAGGGTATCGATTGGTATTTAGCGAACCGTAATACCAGCCCCCCTCTGTTTGCTCCTCGTGGTATATCAGCACCAGGGCCAGAGATCCGGTAGATCCGGTGGCTGAGCCAGAAACAGAAAGTTCCTGCAACATGGCTGGTCGATATTTACACCGTTCCCTTTCCCTCCAGCACCTCTCACGACGCTCACCATACAAATCGCGAGGGGTGGTTCGAGTGGTTCGGGTGGTTCGGGTGGTTCGGGTGGTTCGGGTGGTTCGGGTGGTTCGGGTGATTCGGGTG
>JARQSW010000580.1:1170861-1194482 GCA_030142375.1 Calameuta pallipes | reverse complement strand
GTTCGGGTGGTTCGGGTGGTTCGGGTGGTTCGGGTGGTTCGGGTGGTTCGGGTGGTTCGGGTGGTTCGGGTGGTTCGGGTGGTTCGAGTGGTTCGGGTGGTTCGGGTGGTTCGGTACGTGCCTCAACCCCAAGGAGCACGGAACACAGAGAACGTTAATCTGTACAGCCACGCCACACCGTATAAGCCAAACGTACTTGCCGTGGAAAGCGTTACTCCTGGTTCTCTACTTTTCCAAGCTAATTCGGGGTTGTCACTCACGCCCGGGACTCGAGACTATTACCATCGAACAAATTGAGTAAAGTTCGCATTGTTTGCCCTCTCGCCGGAGAAGGACCCCCCCCCCCCCCCTGAATATTCAGAGAGCTTGACTGGTTGGATTCGGAGGAGGGGGTCTGACTGGCTGGTTGGCTGGCTGGTTGGCTGGCTAGATAGCTGCAGGGACGGATGACTGATTTCTGTTACATGCTCCACTCGGGCGAAACTTGCCCGCAACCCCTTTCAGAAGATATGGCATTCTCAGTCATTTCTCGTCAATTTCTTAGCCACCTTCGATCCTCCCTCCCCCTCCTGCCCTCCCACCTCTGGAAATGACAGTATCGTTTCGTAGCTCGTACAAAGTCGTTTCATCCCTTCGCAACGATTCGGGTAATTGTTTACGTATTTATATTGGGGGTTGAAGGGGGGCGGTTATGCGGATCAACGTAATTTTACTAGATATTCGGTGATTTATATAGGGTGTCTCGCGGGTTCCTTTTCGCGACCGATAACTACCCCATTAGTCGTGCGATAAGCGCGAACGACGTCGGGCGTCGCGGCGGCAGCTTAAGGGTGTAGAATAACGAGTAGCACATGTCAGATTCACGTGCGTCTATGCCAACCCCGTGTGTCAGACCAGGAGCCCCCTGGCTGTCTCTTGTCTCGGGCGAAGGGGGTGGTTAGGTGGGCGGTTTGCGGCAAGGAATCCCCTCGAAGGGTACAAAGGTGGCAGCGGGGGGGGGAGGTGTTATACTGGGATGTCGAGGTCAGAGATCCTAGACGACGATACGCGTTACTAGACTCTCTTACTTCGTCCCACTCCAGAGCCCCCCCCCCCCCACCTCCCCCGTACACAACCGCATCTCCTTCATTTTTCATCGCTTCTTTATTTCAGGGAGCCAAATGGCAATGCGGACTTTGCAAATTGCCAAGGGAATCTTTGCGTTTCCTCTCTTTCTTTGTTTATTATTACTTAACTCTTTTTTTAGTCTCCTTGTATCTTCGTGAATCGAGCCCCTTCCTCTCCTCCGGGACGCCCTTATTGCTGTCATTTATCTCAGGAATGAAGTTTTCCGTTTATTGGCGATATTAGCTCGTACATAAAACCATCCCCTAAAAGGCCTCCTCGGATTCGTATCACATAAATCCGTGCTCTCGTATCTCTCCAGAAGCCTTTTATTTTTTCGTCCACCGTTGATAGACGCTCCTCGTGGCCAGAGGGGTAGATCGATCCTCGCACGAGTCAGGGGTTGCGGATGTAGCTTTATCAGCAAACCATCCCTTGCGGGCGTGCAATATAACTTACAGCTCCCTATCTCATATAACTTCCATGCATATGTTTGCCTGTCCACAAAGGGGGTTGCATGTGTGCATCGGGTTGGAGGGAGGGAGGGGGGGGTTGTATATCCTCCCACTCTACCACGATTCATTGTGGCCATAGAGGAGTCAGACCTTGAGGTGCCGACGCGCACAGTCGCAAGCTCGGTTCGTTACACAGAAATCCTAAATAAATTGCTTGGAAAGTTTTTAAAAAATTCTACCTCCCCTCCGTCCCTCGCATCTTACTTTGACTTTGTACAAACTTTTCTGTCCTTCGAAGTGCGTCAACCCTTTCCTTTCACGACTTCATCCCCCTCGCACGTATAAAGGGGCTGCAGATCGAATCTCCTGCATCTTGGGACACTTTTGACACGGTTTCCCCTTCGATCCGACCGGCCGAGCGACGGAGCTCCGAGAGATTGGATGCCGATGGGATCGTCCCGAGAGACAAGGACTATCTGTAGGGGTTCGAGCGGGGCGGGAGGGGCGGGGGTTGTTGCACACTTTCGTCTCTAATGCTAACCTGCTACCCCCCCCCCCCCGCCTCTCTTACTCAGCACGGAAACTCATTCTATCCTATAGGAAGACGATACTACAACGGGTGTCGCGAATCACTGGATATTGCAATTTAATTTCTCACGAATTTTCATGTCCGTAAAATAACGTCGCGCCGTGGCGCAGTCGCTGCATTTATGCACTGGCAGCCATTTCAGAGTCTCCGAGTGTCGTGCGATGATTGATAATTACTATTGGAGTTCCGGTGTTGCCATCTTCTTATACTTCCGGTTGCTCACTAACCACGGCTGTTAAGTGTGCTACGCTACATTTATGAAGAGTTACCTCGACTACGTTAATATTTACTGTGGCACAGTGGTCGTAGCACCTGGGTCTGCTTGTATCCAGTGGGTACGCGCTTTTATTATTATTATTATGGCTACACTTGACGCTTCTGTATCTCATAAGATTTCGTTCCTTCGTGTTGGTAATAGAAAATTACTATTTACGTTTGTCGCGTCGTCCCATAAATTGCTGGCTTTTCCGTAACCGTCGGTACGCGTTGGTCGCAACGTCGTCGGACGTCGCTGGACGAATTTTCATTGTTTCTCTTGCCGGCGTCAGCGATGACAGGAAAATGGGTGCACTCGTCACACAAGTCATAGGGATATTTTGAATCTCGCGATAGTTTCTCAATTTCCTTTTTTTTATCAATTTTATTTTACGTTCTTGTAATCGATATTCAATATTTCGTTCCGTTTAATCTAATTTATATCCTGTAGCTTTGGAGTTCACGACGGTCTCTATCCCTCTACTATGGGCGTACCCAGTGGATGTATGTACGTACAGGACCTTTCAAGTATTAGAGATCCGCGTATACGAATCCTTGGCTGATAAATGATCCGTGGGATTTCGCAGGGAGGGGGGGGGGGGAGGTGGTTGGTCTCGTCTTTCAGGGATAAGATAAGCCCCTCGCACTTTTCTTTTTCTATACGAAGCAGAACCCTTATAGTACGAGGATCCGCCCTTACTCGAGGAACTCGAGGAAAGGGTATCCGGTACGATTGGGCTGAAGGCCGGCGCGTCTGAATTCTCTCTTAAGGGATGAAAGAGAGAAAGCGGAAAAGTGGTTTGACAGCTGGGGGGGGGGGGGGATGTGGTAAAAAAGGCGAATTGAGTTTAGTGGCAACTCGATGAGCCTCAAGTAGGCGAAATCCGCGTTCCGTACTGATTGCCATCCCGGAAGTTGTCGCATTTTCGAAAATTCACTAACACTTCCGGTGGATTCACCCCTGGTTCCTCCCCTTCGTCCCCGACAATCAGTCCAGTCCTCGTCTCAGTCCCGACTTTAATCCTCTTTCTTCCGTTACAGTTAACCACCTTTAGATTCCTAACACGCAGAAACACCAGTTTCACCGCCCCCCCTCCCGACCCTTCACGTATTTTTCACCCCTCGACGACCTTTTATATCTTATCCTACCCCCCCTCCCCTCCCCGCAAGACACTTCAACCCTTTTCTTCAGGGTGGGACCTTTAAGAGTCACCATCTTCCATCTCACGGCTGTCACTCTGTAGGCGAATACATATGGATATAGTATGTGTGTCACATACTAACGCATGGGTCCATTGACATCATCACGTTCAACGTCTGATACCACGATAGCTGCTCCCCTCCCCTCCCCTCTCTCTGACGTCCATCATAAGGGATGATGGGCTTTACCCTCTCTGCTTTGTATGCCGTACATAACCTGCTCGAATTCAATCTCTGTAAAGGAAGCGAGGAAGTGGCTGCTCTCTGCAACCTTCTGCCTTTTTAGCTCACACTTGAGACAGATTCTCCCTCCCTCCCTCCTCCTCCTCCTCTGCCCCACCGACAGGGTCACGATTATCGGCATCGTCACCGTCATCAACCCTCAACCGGTGCCTGACTCGAGTTCCATGATCAATATTTATCTTGGCCCCCGATGTCATCCTGACTCTCGATAATACGCTCTGCCGCCTATAACGTGCAGTCGTAGGAACTTTGTCCGCGCTACTTTGGTAGTACGTTAACGTACGGTCCTCGCAAACTTCTTCCCCCGTTATATGCAAAGGATACATATTCAGGATGGTGGGCCGAGGGCCGAGGGCCGAGGGCCGAGTATGCGAAGGGAAACCCGGAGCGTCCTACGTGTACCGGGTGTAAACTCGAAATTGGTCAATTTGATTTTAACGCGCGTTACCACGTCGTCCTTATCGTCTAGGGAATTGTGTAATGTCCTAGTAACAATTTGCATGGGATTCCGGCGGGAACCGTAAGGAAGTTGCCCGGAGCCACGTCAACTCCTGCCGGCATGCAGCTGCTGCAACTGCCTGGATGCACTGGAACGCCGAGATCAACCGGAATCTCGTAACGCGTTCGTTCACTTCCTCCGAGCCTACCTGTACTTCCGGTTACGGCCTGGTAATTGCCGCGAGTTTCGCGCTGGGAACTTTTTGTTGGGTACAGTTGGCCCAGCAGTCACTTGGAAAGGCCAATCTGTTTTGGATTGCAGCTGGTAGCCAGTGGGTTTGGAGCTTTCCTATGGAAATCGGACTACCGGTCCGGTCTTCCTTATTTAATTCGATGCTCGCTTGGGCTTCATTTTTTCTCGAGGGTCATGCTTTTCGTTGCGATTTTAATTATTTGACAAAAATGTCATTTGTCGCTCTTAGGGTATGAAATTTCTTTCTATGTTTAAATTGCAAGGGACGCTGTGATATCAAGCATTTTGCTTCAATTGATACGTGAACCGTTCTCGCTTCTCGTGATATGCGTAGCTCGTTTCGCGTAACGCGGGACACGCGTGTATCGCTTCTGTGTTGTTGATCGATATTACGAAATTCTACCTAATGTCAGGGAGTGTCTGAGAATTTCACGAATATACATACATATACATATATTTACTGTAATTACTTAGCCGATCATTGACTCGCTTATACATTCAGATTTATATTTTCCAAATTTTCCAGCCTCTCGCGGAACTCTGAGAAAATATGTCCTTGTATAAGGAACGTCGGGCGTAATGCGTACGACGAAGCGGCTTTTCTTCCATCCAGGGTCTTTCGAAAGTTATTAAGCCACCGCCGGGTAGCGCGCGGGACGCCTCTACTCGAGCGGTTACGCATGAAAGATTGTTTGCTGAGGTTTGCGACGGTTTGTCTGGCAGTGGAGGCAGGGGGGCAGGGGGCAGGGGGCAGGGGCGAAAAGGAAAAGGGAGAAAAGGACGAATGAATAATCGTTGCCGAGTTATCTCGTGACGGCCCGTTAGAGTAATACACGCTCGGCGGTCACGTGACTCCTGCGAAACATTGAAATCGCTCGAAACAAGGATTAATGACGTTTACGCACGCGGCAGCGTCAACTAGCGGGATAATCGCGAGACTTTTAGTGGCGTGGTTAATACTTTGACGAATTGGGTTTTCCGGGGAATCCCCGAGTGACGGTGGTGGAGGAATACGCAGGAATCAGGCTGCGTTTTCTTCGCAATTAACGCCGCTGGGTGGGGATATTTCCGTAGTTGGGTAAAGATGGTTGAATTTAATCCTGAGGGGGTCGCGCGAAGATTGCCCCCTCCCCTTCCCCCATTAAAATATTGGCGGCGGGATTATACTAATTAATTATACGCTAGCATTTTCTTTGCTGGGTTGGCAATTCCCTCGAATCTCAAACTTCCCAACCCGTCTTGACGATTGCTATAGTTTTTTCCCGCCCTTTTCTGCCACCAGCTTCCTCTTTGCACTATCGTTCGCGTGTGATCCTTTCTTTTTTCTGCTTTTGGGGGCTTTACTCCTTTCTCTGTGTCGCACCCTGACGTCGTCGTTGGCGACGCTGCCGTCGCGATGCCAGGCGTCCCTTGCTGTCTGACGTAGGAAAGAAAGAAAACAAAAAACAGGAGGAATCACATGAGCATTACAAAATCTAAGAATCAAACGTAACGATCGTTTCTAGGGGATGAACTCGAATTCCCAAGGTAGTCGCTGTCCTTCTTTCGAAGTTTTAGGGGCAACAAGGACCAATTTCGCTCCTCGACATTCTCAACCATCCAAATCGCGATGAATGTCCTTGGGAAATAGAGAAGACATTCTCTCGGAAGTTTCAATCCCGAATGAGATTCGCTCTCGGCTCTTTTCGGCAGCGCGAATTTCTTCCTGACAGTTTCATAGCGGCTCGTCAGTTCCCGGTGAGCGAAGAATTGGCTGGCGCTGGCGCGCGCCTCGCTTGCGGATGGACGAGCGAAGGATGGACCAGGGTGGACCAGGGTAGACCAGGGTGGACCAGGGTGGATCAGGATGGACCAGGGTAGACCAGGGTGGGCCAGGGTGGACCAGGGTGGACCAGGGTGGACCAGGGTAGACCAGGGTGGACCAGGGTGGACCAGGGTGGACCAGGGTGGACCAGGGTGGACGGCCGAAGGTAACGCAGGTTATTTTTCGGATTTTCTCGTTATCGGTGTCGAGTTAAGAAGATACGTTACAGTATATGGTATATACACATACGTATGTACTACCTCCTCTTCATCGCTTGACACATCGCCTCTACACGTGTACCTACCATATGCAGAGAGATTTATATCTGATTCTCGGTACATCTGTACACCACATATATATTAGTAATATGCGTATAGCTAAATGGGAGATTTATCCAAAATAATTGCCATCGTCTCTCTCCATATTTCAGATTAATCTTTACCCGGATGATTCTCGCGAATTTCGCCGATACCGACGCTCGTGGACGTCTAGCGACGTCGAGGCGACCCTCGTCACGCTCGATAGTTACCGAATGCACGGTAATGGTATTAACCCGAGGGTAGGTAAAGGACAGGTTGGGGTTTACGTCGTGAAGGGTTGGCCAGGATAACGTAGCCCGGAGGGGGCAGAGGGGAGGTTAGTCGTGCGGTAGCAGAGACTGAGGGTTGATGGCGAAGATGAGTACCATGGGTCGAGGACGAAGGCGCGGGGTAAAGGGATGTTGCGACGTCGGTTCCCAATGTCCATGTGTGACCGTACACACGCACACACACGCACACGCACACACGTGCGCGCTCGCGCGCGCGCGCGCGCGAAGCTACGAAGTGTGATGGCGTTCAATCGATCCCCCCACCCCCCGTAAAGAGACGCGCACGAGGCCGCGGGAGTCGCTTGTATATAGAGAAGGCAGAGAAAGCGGCTGCCATTGCTGCTGTACTGTTGGTTAGCTATATATATACACTCACTCGTAGTAAATGTATTCATTGAGCGATAACTCTGACAGTCGCGCTTTACTTTACTTGGGGCGGGGGGGGGGGGTGGAGGATGGTCCTTCTCGAATTCACGGGCCGCCACTCGTCGTCCCTCCCCCTTGCACCGTCATAATATTTCCTAAAGCGACCCGGCAGGGTCCGTTGGGCGACATTGGTCCAGTCCAAATCCCCTTGGCTCGACTTTTAGATTTGTTCTTGCTACATCCCTTCTCCTCATTCGACTTCCTTAGGCTGGACTTTTCGTATGGAATAATTTTAGGGCAATTTACATCGGGCTGCGAGTGCGATTGTCCTTATAAACAGACAACACCGTTATACGCAATTTAATTACTCCGGTGGCAGAGCTGCACGAAGGAGCGGTGGGTGTCTGCTGGAAAAATGGCTACTGGGCCAAGTAGGGCTTGAGAATAATGCGCGTAATTGTCTGGGGGAAAGAATATCATCCCTTTCGGTGCACAAAGGGTTCTTAGTTAGAAGGGCCGATATGCAGCGCCAAGTATTCGTAGGGTGAAGCCCAATCGTTGATGACTGTCTTCTCTCTGTCCGGAGTCTCGGGGACAATGAGAGAGACCTCAAGGGGATGAATTCACAATGGCGGAAGGTTTTAAGATTTAACTGGTTTAAAGTCAATGATTGAGGTCCGATTGATTGGCTCCCTGAGTCTGTTGAGAATCCACCGGTTCTTCCCGTCTCTGATAAACCTGCGTCACTGTCTCTCCGGGTAGGTGAGGTTGGCGGGGAGGTTGGCGGGGAGGCGGGCTTGGGATGTTCCTGGTAGCTTGGGTGGTCGCTGAAGGTGGAGGGTGGAGGGTCTGGAGGATGTTACAGGACCAGAGAGAGAGAGAGAGAGAGAGAGAGACAGAGAGAGAGAGGCTTCCACTCGGGGGTGTAGGAAATGGGAATCCTCCATGTATACATATATATATATATGTATATACCACAAGAATACCGGCCGTCGTTCCACGGGGAGTCGGGCTTCATAAAAACGTAATAAATCCTCCTCCTCCTCCGATCATCTCCCCACCACCTTATTTTTCGTCTAAGGTAGGTTCAGCCCGAAGGAAGATTCAACCTCCACCGGCGGCCGCCACCCTTTATTGACTATATTCTTCCTACCCCTTGTCGTAGTGACATATCCCCCACGCCCTTTCACCTCCTTCCTTTCCCTCCTGATCAACCTCCCTGATCAGTGATCAGTGATCATCAACCTCCACCGGCAGGTGCTGTTGCTCCCCTTCGGTCACCCATCCTGTACACATGGTCGAGTCCTCCGTTTATGTATAACGCGCTTCACCTCCACGTACCTTCGGATCCTCAATTCCGATACTCGATTAATTTGCCGAAGCCCCCCCCCCCCCCTTCCGCCCCGGGTGCTCAAGCTGCGACAGTCGGATTGCAATTAGGGACGCTTACTTGGAAACGCCTCCTCACGACCTATCGACCATTCGAACCTTAGGGCTGACTTTTATTTTCTCTTCCACCCACGTCCCGCGTACCTATATCCTGCCCCATGATCTTTTTGCGCTTTTTTCTCTGTTCTAAAACCATACGTGGGTCTTGGCTCAATTATTTGCTCACGCGTCTGATCCTCATTGCACGATACGACTTATCTACTTGTCCTACAGGAGGGTTCACATTTGTGACATCGGGGCTTACGACCTTAAACCGTCTTGCTAATCCTAAACAAGCATATATCGCGTGTATATAACGCAGCAGATTGACATATGAATATGTATATGGGGAAAGGATGTTGGGGGAGGAGCGCTCTCCGATTAGACATCCCCCCCCCCCCGCCCCACCTGTCGGTGTAACTAAGCGATTTTCATCTCGTGTAAGCCCGTTTTAAGCCATTTCTCCTCACGTGTCTCGCGATTAAAGTCATTTGCCAAAGACGTCCAACGATATTCTCATTCTCAGCCAAGTTCATGGGATTTGCTTGGAACGAGCTGGAGAACTTTTTCCAAGTTTTCACCGGAAGTACCGACGATAATAATTCCTCGTGGAAATCGGCTTGTTATTCTCTCTCTCTCTCTCTTCCTAAATTCATCCCCCATTTAGGAAACCTCTGACGCTTCTCGCTTCCCTCGGCCGGTAATGCCTCCTGGCAATTAGACGGACGCCACCCCGACGAAGAGGACTTGGCCACTTTTGGGGATGAATCCACCCCTCGAGCCCCGACCTCTCTCCCAGGAGAGATCGCCAAGGGATCTCAGGACGACGAGAACTATAGTCCTACGAGACTCTACAGATTTTTCTTACCTTCGGTCCCGCAGCCTCCGACGTATTACCTTCCAGTTCTCAAGTCCTGATCCTCTTTTCCCTCAATAATCCCACCCTCCTCTTCCACCCCTCGCCTTATCACCCTTTCCTCATCCGGCCACCAGTCGCAAACTCCCATTAGACTAATTTGACCGTTCGTCGATACTCGTCTTAATGAACTTCCAAAAAGGGGATTCACCGCCCCCCTCTTATTCAGCCTCCGCCTCTCCCTCCCTCCCTCCCTCCCTCTTTCACTCCTCTCCGATGATATAAAAATAAAAACTACTCAGTGAAAAATTACGACGGACTGATTTTATGTACATTAAAAAAAATAACGTGTCGCTAAATATCGATATTATTTTAATCGATCGATTAAACGCCTGGCATCTCTTATCACGGCTGTAAACAACAAGAAATGCTGATTTATCAATTGTCACAATCGACTCGCGTCGCAACTCATAATTGCGAGTGGGGTAACGTTGAAAATTGTAGAAGACCCTCCTCGAGAATTCCTATGTGGAAGCACGTGAAATTCCAAAGGTATTTTCATTGAATTTACAGAATATACACACGCGTTATCTTGAACTCAGGTTCAGGCGTCTCGTATATGTATAATGCATGAGAGCCACTCCGAGGTGGAGGAGCTCGTATTATGGAACGACCTATAGACACATAGCCATTCGTACTGTAGTTCGTCCGGTAACGGACACGTGGCATCGCGTATGTGCACCGTAAAAGAAAAATGTGCAAATTCTCAATATCCAACGAGCGCCCCATCCTGGTGTATTTTTTCATTGTCCTCTAATCCAGTTACCCAGTCAACCTACATCCAATGCACATCTATTAACAGGAGGAAGTTTCAAAAGGCGAGAAAGAGACGCATGGGTTAGGGTTTCACTCTGTTTGCGAATGGGGAATGATTTATCGAATGGTATGTCAATTATTCGATTGCTCGAGCGAGCATTAAGAAATTTATATTTATATCTCCGAGACGATCTCCCTGCGGCAGGTTCGAGCACCTCGACCTCAACCGAACAATAACAAAATCTTCCGAAAGGATTGGCATAATCATACGAATCAACCCGAGAGCGTAGCGCCTGAACAGGGTGGCGACCCGAAAGCGAAAGCGTTATCTGTATCGGTAGCCGGAGTCGCCTTGTGACCGTCAATCCAAAAATCACGTCACAATATATATCGTATGCAATCGCACACGGACTACACCTACAGGATTATCGAAATGGATCCACGCGTTACAGAATTACGCATTTCTGATCCAATTGTCAGTTCGGTATCAGTGTAGACGCGATCGACACGTGCCAACTGTCAGGATAATCTATCAGATTATAATCACGTGTATTACGTATATTATATACATACATATAATGCAATATCGAACAAGTATTATATACAACTGCGTATAACAGTCTCTCCGCAATAAGCTCCTATTTCGTCCAATCAGAGCCTCGTAAATCCTGCTTCTACCCTTCGCTCGTATAATTTAGAGTCGATCTGCTGTCAGGGAATGGCAGGCATTAAGCCACGGGCATAATTCACGGACACACCCATTCACAATCATCTCCAGCTACCTGTAAATTCTCTCGCTGCTTTGCTGGATGTGCGTGTGCGTGTGCGTGTGCGTGTGCGTGTAGTACGTTCGCTCTCGCTCTTATTGGGAGATCTCGAAGTGGCAGAGTATATATATGTAAGTACACGCGCGCGCGTGTGTAGCTGATATCTGGCTTGTTCTTGGAGGCCATTTTGAATTCGTTGCACCTTCGAAGGTCCCTCGCGCTCGACGCCAATGCCTCGTTCCTCAATGTTCCGTATTCGTATTTTCTCCCGTATGCAGAGGCGAATCGCGCCGCTTGCATTGGCGGACGCATAACGCGCGTCTTCATTCTCGCGATCGCTGTCGCGTCCAGCGACATTTCGCGAAGCGCTTAAATTTCCGTTAATGACGTATCGATAAGTCTGTTAAACGGCCAACGACGGCCAAGCTCGCTGATAGCGAATGAGGCTGAACACGTGGCCGAGGCGCTGCCTGCCTCTTGTTATCATCGTGCACTTGGCGACCTTTCAAACGGGGGAGGCACTTTGCGTCCGAATGGGCCGCGCGTCCGTTAACGAGGAATAATTATGCGTCGACGTTAGGAATCGAAGCTGGTGACGTCACGAGGTGCGCGCAGGATTTATATGTATATATATAAACACATATATATATATGTATTCGTTTCTCTTACGGTATTTAAATAAGTATATTTCTTTTTTTTTCGGATTGTTGAAAATCGTTGCGACACTCCAGAGATGTACCTTCTTTGAAATGCGATTCCCGTTTTCGCGTTATGGCCCAAATATATCGTGCTTGGGAATGTCAGATTTGCATGTGCACGTCTGTCGCGCGTGCATCGTCTATGTGCGCGAGTGTTCGCGAAGCTCTCGAGAAAAACGTTGGAAAAGTTGACGGTGGCGCTTTGCTTGTAAAATCCTCGCTAACGATCCACCCTTTTGTTGTACCGTCTGCCCCCCCCCCCCTTCTTTTTTTTCGCCTGCCGACACCTACGTACCGAGCATTCTGCAGTTTCTTGCACTTTGACCTCTCTTGAAAGTGCGTTTGTAGCTGGTGGGGGATAAAGTTCACGGCTGGGAAATTTACTCGTGACGCCCCAAAGTTTGGGATTGATTCGACAGGAATGATTTTGGGTATTATTTTTTTTGCAGGGGTACCGTGGACCTGCGTCACCAGTACCCTGGGATTCGCGTTAGACGGGGGGGGGGGGAGGGGCTGGTTAAGATTGGCTCGGAGTAAGCGCATCCCTTGGAAATGGGGCTGGATCTGAAATTGTCCAAGTGGATGATTCTGGGGGAGAGAAGGAAGGACGCGGGATGAATTCGAGTTAATTAAATGCAAGAGGCCTGCGCGGTCAGGGCTATGTACTCCTGATATATACATATATATATGTATATACAGGCACACGTAGTTTATGTACATACATAGGAGCACTTACTGGACCAGTGGAGTGCGAATTAGGATTCGGCTTAGCCATCCATGAATTTCTCCAATTTCGCACGAACCGCGTAATTCGCGAGTCCATTCTCTCGTATCTCGATGTGATCCTGCGGTCAGGTTTGGTTCGGTCGTGCAAAATTTGACATAAGAAAATCCGTTACTCCTCCGTTGCACCAACGTGTCTTCTTCACTGCGCTCGTCCGTTTTATGCGCGCGCGCGCGCGCGCGCCTCTATCCGCGTAAATGCATCTCACTGTGCATCTATATGAGCAGACAGTGCGCGTCCCCCAGGCCGAGGGTCACAGCCTCGAACTTCCTGCTTGGGGAATCCAATAACAAGCGGCTCCCGTAATTCTCCCGTTTGTCCAAAGACCCAAGGAAATTTCCACTTTGTGCTATCCTCTTGCTCCCAGTGTATATCTATCTATACGTGTCACCCCCCCCCCCCCCGTCCACGTTGCTCCTGCTTCGTTCCTTATTCCTTCCTTCTGATTTTCTATCCTCTTCGGCTATATAACTTTCGTTCGCATAGCTACGATCTCTGTGCGCGCGCACGCACACACACACACACACGCGCACGCGCACACACCCAATCTCGAGCAGCAAAGTATTCCCGCGATCTCTCCAAAGGAAATTATGCCAGCCCCGCTTTGAAGGCAATCTCTCTTCCCATTTCGCGCCACCCTTTCACTTCTTCGTTATAACCCCCCCCCCCCCCTCTTACACTTCCGTCTCACTTTGCCCCCCTTGATTTACGAAAATATTCAACCCTCCTTTCCTCCCTTCGATTTATGTAGATCCAGTCCCAATTACAAAGCTCCACGATAAAGCCATTATGGAGTTTCGTTGGTTATTATATCTAAGAGTGTGATTTTTTAAGGGGTTGCTTATTTAATCCTTTTTTGATTCATCGCCATTTCTATCCCGCTTTAGCCTTTAATGACGTTCGTTTCGGAATTCACCCTCCCTTCGAGCTTCTCCGTATTTAAAAGCTCCCTTTCGCAATGTGGCGCGGGGGTGCGGGGGCCACGTATGTATGTGTATCTATCTATATATATATGCGCACACACATACACACTCTACACGCGCGACCTACGAGAGATGAAAGAGTCAGATGTGAGATTGGGGGGGGGGGGGCTGAGGGTGGTCGATAAGGGGATGATAACGCAGCAGCCACCAGTCCGTCGACTCGTAGGTTCGTTCATCGTAAACGCGCCTACGTGCCTCCTGGTTTCCCGATATCCATTTGACAATTTGGAATTTTAACGTTTGCCGGGATGTTGACCCAATTCATCCGCCCCCCCCCCCCGCCCACTCTTCTCTCGAACCCTCCGCGAATTTCCAGCCTCCGCTGTTGGTCGGAGCCAGACGCGGAAACGTCTCGAGCACGCGACCTGCCCCTTTGCCCCTTTGCCCCTTTGCCCCTTTGCCCCTTATAGACTTAGGGAGAAACTGTGAACACGACGCGGTTTGCTCCAATCGTATTTTTAACGGATGATGACGCGTTCGGGATCTTTCACCCTTTTTCTCCAACTCCTCTGACCCGACTACCCCTTTCGCGCCCTTTCGCGTCCTTTTGCGCCCCTTTGCACCCTCCTGAATCCTTGGCAACTGCCAGTGCCGACTGTTGGCGGAAAGTCGACTCCCTCGCAGAGGACATCCTGCTTTGGGGCTCTTACGGTAACATTGAAATTCAAGGGGGAACGAAAGCAGTCCTACTTTCTCTAAGGGATGACCCGTGCTTGCCGAATGAAAAGGACCGTACACGCTGGGTCTATCAGGTTCGTCCTTAAATTCGCTGGAATGGATATACCTTCGGGCGGGTTTTATTTTTTCTCCCCCCCTCCCCCCTCCAACACTTCCTTGCTTCTGGATGAGGCACCCTTGTATTCCGTCGGGGTACCTAGGGGCACTTTGGAAGGGCTCGCTCGGGATAACTTCAAAGGTACCGAATTTTCGAAAGGTCCTTCCAAGGGTTCCTCTCTAGGAGGTTGCGAAATTCTATATTGACCAAGGACTCGACCGGGATTTCCTTCATTTTTCGCCTACAAAAAATTGACCTTAGATTCTTTCCCGTGACTTATGTTGCATCCCATTCTTCTTCTTCTTTTTTTTTAAATTAAATTCTTGGAGGTCGGCTCCAAGGCAATTTTTGTCGGTACCTCAAGCACACGTGTACCAGGTGTATTTCCAGGTGATAAATTCCCTTTTCGTTTTGGCAGACTCGCTCGAATGTCATTCCTTGATGAAAAATTCATAAATTCTTCTGCCAAACAGTGAAACGAACGGGGGTGAGATCTGCTGTACGATAAGCGAGATTGAAAACGAATGTCCGTCTCGAGCGTTACTATCGGTTTTAGCTTTAAGATTTATACCGTTATTCCATGTCCTAGGGGTGAGTTTTACATTTTCATCCCTCTCTGGAATTTTCTCTAATGATATTCCCAAGCTTTTATTCCTGGCTCGATCGTCGACCGTAACGCCGTCTCCGGACAGTGGCTGCAACTGAAACTTCATCGCTCAACTTTATATTGCGTATTGCTCAGTTTACGGCGATGCCTCACTACCGTCGAAGGGGTTCCATCCCTTAGTTCCATCCCTTAGCACTGGGCTCGCGCAGTATTCCCGATCTACCACACTGCCGACAGAGGCACTTGGCTAAAAAACTCAAATTTTCATTCTCCCCCCTATATTTTGCAATTCCTTAGATTCCCGTGCCGCATTGCATAATTTTAATTTTGCTACATACCTTATGGATCGCAAAATGTTCTCCACCCCTTATAACCACTCAGCATTTTTTCCAGGATTGAAATATTTTTTATTGAAAAGAAATCACGTACGTTTTAAATCACAATAAAAATATTTCTAACCAGTATATATAGACAGTCTCTATTCAAATTGATAATTTTCATGCACTAGATTCGAATAGGGCTTAATGTCTGCGGCTAATTGTAAGTAACAGCGGTTACTCGCATGATAATCAGGGTAAATAATTATTCATATGGAGACATTCCCATAGGGTGTTATCAGTACCAACCCTCCTGCTGCGCCAGCTACTGCGGAAGTATTATACATCCTGCTGGATGCTGAATATCCTTCTATGTATACTTCATACCCCCGATTGATTTTAGATCAGATTAGATTTGCATCGATGGTACCTGTGCGGCCGTTTCGAAAAAGCCGGCACCACCCTAAGTACAGTTTCAAGCGGTGATATCGTCCCTTCAACTGGGAGATGATCTTCCTGTACTTAACTGCAAGACGAGTCCTTTTCTCTGAATCGATTTTCGTTAACGACCGATGGGGGTAGTTTCTAAGAAAAAAAAAAAAAAAAAAATGAATGATTTTTGTTACTTTGATCAAACTTCGTCGTATCTGGTAATATCGTATCGATTACTTGAAACACCCTGTATAGCACTGTCCGGTGTGACAAATTGGTGTTAGGATCTAAGAAAGCGTGTAATTAAGATAGTGTTACACGGTTGTATAGGAACTCCTAGACTTTTCTTCGGACACGTACTTCCGGTTCTTCTTGGCAACCGTCCAATGAGAAGACGGCTAAGAACTGGGTCTTCGCCGCGTCACTCCGTGGCTCTTCCGTTGGGACGATATACAAGCCGGTAGTACATGGCACCCTTAAAGACCTTCAAGTATACTTGTTTTTATTATTTTTTTCCAAAATCCTTACAAGTTCTTTTTTACCCGAATCACTAAAAGATTACGGAAAAAGTTTGTTCCTATCAAATGATTTCGTTATTTTTTCAAAAAACAGACACGACGAAAGCCGTTCTTCTGTCGTTAGCCAATGAATTTATATTCGCGTAAGACATCGTTTACACGGGGGTTCCCCTATTTTTCTCCTTCGTCTTCGTTACTAACGCTGCTGCCGCCATCGCCATAGCGATAAAAACGTTAACTAAAAACGCAGCCGGGAATTTTCTGGTGCTTCGATAAATCTTCGTTCAGGTTCGAACTTCGTAACTAGCAAAGATCTGCCTTATACCGTAGACCATTTTCTTTCACTTATCTTTCTTCTTTCATTGTTTCCCACATTTTCAAGTATCTCCACTTCGTTCCTTTCCTATACCTACTATACTCTAGTCTGTACAGCTCTCTCGCATTACCATTGCAAATCTTTTACCGACTCGTGCCACGAACGAAGCAGTTGAAACTTGAAATGTTTTCCTTTTTGTTTCTTTCTCCTTTCTATTCCTCATCTTTTCGTTTCTCACTATTCGCACTAGTGGCGCCCTTCACGGCAATATCCATATACACTCGTACGATCGAAATTTCGTAAAATTCATACTTTTCATATTTTTTCAATTATTATTATTATCCTCGGCAACATCGTATCGGCAATTAAAACCTCAATCGATCCCTTCCAGCCCTAATCGATCGACACTTCCACTTGGTTCCATCATCGTGCGATTCCTCGAGTGAAATCATTCGGTTGGTTTGCATCTCTGGCATTAAACCACATCCGAATGACGGTAGGAAAAGGCTCGCGGCATCATCTGTTTCGGACCAACTCTATACGTCGTTATAGTATATCGCTCTACTAAAATCCATTATCGGTAATATCCGCAACAAATTCCTCGAGTCACTCGACGCGTCCCCAGACTCGTCAAAATGCATCGTGGGTATTATTATTTCGTTACCCGACTTTCGTGCATCCCAGGAATATTCATTCGCACGCGCAATCATACGAGCGACGCGAATATCTCGGAAACTCGTGCAAGTCGGACGAGGAACAACCGAAAAGAACGATTGATCAAAACTTCCACGTGAATTTATGATTTTTATGAAACGTAATATGTAACTGGGTATCCGTACACCGTGAAGGTCGGCCAACTTTCTCAATGTGAATTCAATCCCTTTTCCTTCGTCCCCTTCGTCTCCTTCGTCTCCTTCGTCTCCTTCTGACACTGACGGCAGGACAAAACGGACCCCCTGCCAAAGGACTCTTGGGAAGTCTGTCAGGTTGGCAGGGATTCTATACGCTGGTACAGTCTCTCCCACGGACGATGGTCCATACCCCCCCCCCCCCCCCCCCACGTAATATTTTGCGTTGGTAGATAACAAGGACACAGATGATGAACGATCCTTTCTCGACAAAGTGAAACTTCCTTAAGGAGGAAGGAGTGTGGAGCATCGCGGGATCCTGCGAGGGGTGGTGGGAAGATTTCGAGGAAGAAAAGATAGGAGTGTGGCGAGGAGGCAGGTATCGATAAAGGGATGTTGACGTAACGATCGATCGGGCTGTCCAATACGATTTGATTTTTATCATTTTTTCTTTGTTATCGCTTCATCCCTCATTTTTGTCGTATGTTATTTTCCGCTGAAATAATTGACGTCGGTTAGATTCAATTCGTAGCTGATTTCGTAAAACGCCGGTGAAACGTCACGGGATTTGGTTCGACCGTGGCGCTACGTCACGTCCTCTTACCTCTACCGAAATCACGTAGGAAGAGTCGTGAAGTTGTCGTGAGTTGTCTTTCCTTGTGTAGCCGCTGCTCTCGATCCGATTGAAATAAGGAGGTGGAAGAGGGTAACGTGTTGTTGGGAAGCAGAGGGTAGCCTGAATACCTGATAAATTGAGAAGAAGAAGGGCTGGGGGGGGCGTCTTTCTCCCTGGTTGGATTCCAGAAACGTACACGGGATCTGCGATGTTAACCGCCCCTACTGGCGTCGGGCCGGGAGGGGAGGGGAGGGTTACTTCAGTTATTTGCAAGGCCCCCCTCCATCTGGACCCCGACGCTCCCCCCTCTCTCCTCGTCAGCAGCGTCCCATTGCTTTGCCCCGCGCCGTCACGTCGACGCGAAGCGTCGCGACGCTACGGAATCGAACGTGGATTCAATGAAAGGTTTTTCAATGCGAATGAGGATGAAATGAGTGGAATCGTTGGAATTGGGAAGATCGAAGGGATTGGCGGATGACCCGCTGGGTCTCTTCCGTTTCTTCCTGTGAATAAGAAGGAAACGTTAGTCACGTCGGTGAGCCAATAAGAAATGCCAAATTGAATTGACCCCCTTATATGGGAATTGTCCTTCGCCTCCCGTCCTCTTTCCTCTACACGCTATCATTATTTTCAGGTGAATTTCGCTTTTTTTTAATTTTTTTTTGCGAATTTCGACACGGAGACGTCGCTGTTGGTAACCAGGGATTTTATTTTCTAGTCGCTTTGGTTCTCTACGGACTTTTCCTCTGTGGCAATTAATTAGGGGATGAGGGTCAACAAGGGTCGTAAATCGAGTTACTTCAAGTAAACTCCCTATATTTTTCATCCCTTCTTTTTGTCCTCTCTCTATTTTTCTTCTCTTTTCATCCGCACAAGATGTCTGCTCTATGTTGTCCTATATACGTGTAGCATCCTTTCCTCTTCACCTTCCCCTTCCCCTTTCCTCGAACCTTCTTTATCTCTCGTCATTTTTCACAATTTTTCTCAGCATAAGAAGTCAAGAAACCTTGAATTGTTTTTTTTTTTTTTTTTTTTCAAAAAATTATTCACATAATGCAGAATCCGACGGCGAGTCGCGCTCGCGAAATTGATTTAGGTTAATTATCGGCCGAAATACAGGCGGAATATCGAATCCAGCAGGGCGCGCTTCCTCGAATCAGGAAATATCCTGGTCTCCAGCTAGCAAGGACCCGTAATAGCCAACTCGGTACTCCCGAAGTGCGTGCCCGGAATCGTCTATATCTCCTTTTTTTTTACGTCTTCATCCTTGACAAAACCCACGAACGAGATGGCGTAGGTACCGTTCTCGTACAGGGGTGGCTTTATACCATACCCACCCTTATCATACTTTGCTAGAAAAATGAAATTTCTGACCGGTCACCGTGTATATATCTATACTGGCAGTGTGTAATAAAAAATCGACATTGCCCCAACCCCTTTCCCTTTCTTCAATCTCAGGCTGGGCCTCCCCTTCCTTGAGGACAGAACAAAAAAGAATCCGGTTTCATCCACTCGACGTATCGAACTGGAAGAAAATTGGAAAACCTTATAAAGACTGGATTTACCCTCTGTTCATCCCCATTGGCTGTATCCTTGTCAAGAGAAAATTTACCGATATCTCAATGAAATTCAAAATAATTGAAAATGACGTATTTCTTTTGTCATTTTTTTCAGCCCCCCCCCCCCGTGCTCTTCTTTTTCCTTGAATATTCTTATTTTTATTTATTCGGCATCACCCTATTCTTATCACTGTTCATATATCTACCTGTCTTTGTCCTTCTTACGTAATGTCCTTGATTTTTTTGTCAACCAAGATTTCAAGAAAGGTGCCTCTTGACTCGAGTCTCTTGATATTTTTTTTTCTTCTCCTTTTCTCATCACTCATCAAACTCGCCTCTGTCGGACGGGACACGTTTATTTGCTTTTCCACGTGGTGCTGCTGCTGCTGCTGCTGCTGGCACACACAGCCTCCACACAGCCTCCACACAGCCTCCACACAGCCTCCACACGGATGCTCGCAGCTCTGCCCACGTTTATTTGATCTAACTCTCGTTTTACGGATCGTTAAGGACTCTCGGAGACGGACGAGAATCTTTTGAGCTCTTAAAGATGCGACGCGAAAGACAGTATCGTCGGGAATTATTAGTTTCTATACGAAAGTGTATGTGTGTATATTGTTGTATATATGTACTTAATTGCGCAAGTATAAGTACGAGCGTTTAATCGATTCCTGAGATTTGATGAAATCGTTTACGATGAAATTTCTTGAGAAATTTTGCCTGGAATTTGATTGTCACTCGGAAACCAGCTGATTGGTAGACATCAAGAATCTGCTATTTGAACTGTCGGAATTCTATTGTGCGAGTCGATTAACGCGCCGAGTGAGCCTCCAAGATTTTCCTACGAAAACGCAATCCTACGAAGCGAATTGGGCGAGAAACTGGGCAAATTTGGGCTTTGTGGGTTATCCTATACAATTTGTTTATCTTTGAAAATGTAATTTCGACGCTCGAATGGAAATTATTATTTTGCCGTTTTCATTAAATTCGAAAATTGAGAATTATTTGTGAAATTCTCGCGCGTTCTGCCTGTACAGTGTCTCTGTGTAAAAGCTGTTGGAGACAAGTGAAATGACGTCGGTGTGAAAATAACCGAATTTCTGCCCTAAGCAATATATTGGACTACCAATATGTATGTATATTAGTAACCATAGTCAAAGACGTTCCCGGTGTCTGACGGTACGAATATTATTTTAATATCTACGAGCTGTTCCGACGTCTGGTCGCAGTATGCTTTTCCAAGCCTCTCCTGTCTGAGGGATGCAGGCCCGGATAAGACTGCCTATATATTATAGCTATACCGTAACTGAGGGGAGGCCGAGGAGGAAACCTGAGACCGGAGTCAGGGGAGGTTGGTTCGTTCGAAGCAGGTATTCGCCACACGCAAATTTCCTGAACGACCCATTTCGCCCAAAAAGGAGTCGCAATTACCAGAATGAGCGCGATAGTCGCCCCCCCCCCCCCCCCCGCTGCCTTGACGACGCGATTATCTTTGTTCAACGCGGGCGAAATATTCGCGCGGCATTTTTTTTCACCCTCGGCCATCTCCTACCCTTTTCTTCTCCCGTTTGTAACTCTTGTCTTCTTCTTTTTTTTAAACACCGTGGCAGAATTAATTTCCACTCGTTTTTTATCTCTTTTTTTTTCCACATTTTTCATATTATTTTTTTGCCTTTTATGGTACAGACAATCCTTCGACGTCAGGACGACGGGCTCTGTGAAGCTGGCCTTTTTTAATCGATAAAAAAGGACAGGTACCTACTACTTGCATATGCAACAGCTTCACGGTTACTAATTGGTCCCAAAAAAAGGATAAAAAAGTAAGAGTAAATTTGGACAGTATTTAGTTTTTTTTAAATTCTCAATTTTTTTTTAATTGTTGCTAGATGTTTGGATTGCCTGGCATACTGAGCTTAGACAGGGCAATGGTGAAGGGTAGATATTTTATGTATATAGGGTGGCTCACGATATATCCTTTTATTTTTTGTGCACTATCACATGGTTTTCCTGGACCGGTCTGGGGATGCTGCGCGGCCACGGAGCCGAGGGGTGAAAGAAGGAAGGAGTACTTGGGAGGAGGTATATGGAGAAAAAAGATGTAGGAGGACTTTATTGAGGCAGTAAACTCAATGCTCTCGGTCCATCCTACCAATCTGCATTACACGCTTAACGAAGAATCGAAATTAACGTTCGTTCCGCGTTGACGTAAATTGAATTAATTAAAAGGTAGCAGGTGAATCTTTAGACGCTAGAGGGAATCAGCAGGAGGACAAAGGGGCAGCAAATGCATTTCACTTGAAACTGCAAAAGCTCCTTTGATTCGCCGCGATCGGTTTACCTCGTCGTCTAAACGGATGCCTGTAAACTTTTAGAGCTTAAAAGAGCCAAGAACTGTGGCAAATAGGGGGAAATTAGAGCGAGCAGCTTTAGGTAGCTATTATTGAAAATCTAATCTGATTTCGATACCGAATCAATTTCCAATTCCAATACGAAAGTGAATCCATCGCTTAGATATTTTTTCTAATTAACTTTTTCTCAATAAAGTAAAAATGACGTGAAAAAGAAAAATTGGCGATTTTACAAAATTCAGCGACGTAACTTTAAGGGCGTTTTCATAGAAATCGAATGGTAGCATAGAGCCAATCAAAGAGGCGAGAAACATCGGACGAGGGGGTAGAGGATGAAAAAAAAATAATCCAAAGAAATGAATGATCGTAGCAAAGTCCGAGCTAAGCGAGTGGCGGAGTCGGAAAAAGCCGAAGTTAGGAGCGGTGGCGGCGGTGACGAGTGATAAGAAGGGCGCTGGCGGCTGCGAGGCGAAGGGAGGAAGAAGATCGTCTCGGCAGCCACTGGCGTCCGATCGTCCATCATTGTTATGGCTTAATTAAGGGGGCAAGAGCCTGATCCTGAGAAATCCCAAATTACTGGAAAATTGCGCGAGTATTTTCCAATTAGCGGCTAAGAATGTCAAGGGGTTTGGAAGAAGAAGGCTTGGACGGGCAAACCGACGACCAACCGACGACCAACCGACGACCAACCGACGACCAACCATCAACGTCGGTTCGTCTATCCGGATAGTATTTAGATTTCAGCGAGGAACATTTGCGATAAAATGAAAGAAAAAAAAAAGAAAACATCCCCTAGACGTCGCGAAAAAAAAGAAATCCCCGTAAACATTCGGTCTAATTAAAAGTTTCGAGTTCTCGTCATATCGAAGACATCGGGATGGGCAAATTGCGACGACGCGACGCGCAGGGGCGGACGGGGGTTCACCGAGGACGTTTTCACCCAGGAAGGCGAAGGGGACGTTAGAGGTAAAATAAAAAGAGAAGGAAAAATAAAAGAGACTTCATTGGGGGGGTGGCGAGGGGGGTGGAGGCGAAGAGCAGGACAGACGGCACTAATGTCGCCTGCCAGCAGTTTGCGTCGCGTTAAGGCGTCGCCTTTTACGAAACGCGGCTGCTACGGTGTAGCTTAGGTACTAAATGTCGAGTAGCTGCCTTTACTTACCTTCTCACTCCGTCATCTCTTGCTACCCAGGGCGACCTTCCATTATCCCGAGTTATTCTCCATCCAGCGTCTCGTTGAGAAGTACCTAAAACTCAAAACCATCTGAAGTATCTCTGTGCGCATTCTCAGGACGCTACGGCCCTATATCTATATTCATATAGACGTACGTCAATAACACACGCGCACGCACACACATGCACACACATGCACACACACACATATGTCTGTTGAGCGAGGAGCCGAGAATTAACGTCAACTAATTCAAGAAGACACGACTGTCGAATCGCACCAAAGTGGGTGACAATTAACAAGCTCGGTTGGCTGGCCTGGGATTATTAAGGTTGTACTTGTGGAAGATCCTCCAGGTCGACCAGGGCGCTGATGGCTACGTGATTTGAGTGTGGGCTTGGGAATATCCCGCCTCTCTCTCTCTCTCTCTCTCTCTCTCTCTCTCTCTCTCTCTCTCTCTCTCTCTCTCTCTCTCTCTCTCTCTCT